>CABFPE010000039.1:1097001-1124118 GCA_900660155.1 Hofstenia miamia | reverse complement strand
TAGACAGTAAAGAAAAAGTGGAAAATGTAAAGATTCGAATAGCCAACACAGCATTTGAACAAGGCTTCATAGTGATCAACACAGAAAAAAACTCATTACTGTATGAGATTATACTGGGTAATGATTTCCTTATTGAACATAAATGTGTAATAGATTACACAATGAAAACCATAAGATTACAAGAAGAAACAGTGTTGACAGTAGATGACAAAGAAAGTGATGAGATAATAATATTTCAACTATCAGAGGACGTTCATCTACAGCTCAACACCTGGTGGATGTATCAAATCAAAACAACCAAACTGATAACAACTAAAATCATTTTATACAAGCAATTAGGTATAAATGCAAAAAGGATTTCTTTACCCTCAAGCTTGTGTACCATAAAAATAGAAGAGGCACCATACCTATACACAATGTGACAAATAGAGTGGTCAATGTGAAAAAAGATAGCATAAAAATTTTCAGAAAGAAAATCATATTGAAGTTGAAAATAATTGAGAAAAGCATTAACATGATACATGAAGAAGAGGAATATAAGATACATGGAATTGATAATGAACAATACAACCACCTAACAGAAATGAAGAAAAAGCATTTACAAGTCTTATGAAAATATGAAAAAATATTTAACTATGGAGAAATCAGTATAGGACAGGCATTGGAGGAAACGCACAAGATTACAACCACAACAGATCAGCCTATAAGATTACCAGTAAGGCGAATGCCAGAAAATTTGAAAGAGCAATATGGCAAGATCCTGAACAAATTAATCAACAACAAAATCGTAAGACCAAGTGAAAGCCCCTATGCAGCTCCAACAGTATTTGTCAAACAAGTCAACAAACATAGGCTCTGCATTGACTTCAGGAAACTGAATGATGTGACAAAGAAAGAATAGAAGACATATTGTAGAAAGCCAGTAAACACAAATATTTCACCAGCATAGATCTATGTAAAGCCTATTGGCAAGTACTGATGGAACCTAGTGATATACAAAAAAACAGCATTCATTACACTGTACAATCTTTTTGAGTGGATGTATATAGTGTTTGGCTTATGCAATGCCCCAGCAACATTTCAAATGTATGTAATGAAAGTAATGAAGCAAAAGAATAAAAAAGTAGAAAAGGGCATAAGCATGTACATATATGACATGCTCATAGCCAGCAACATGGTGCAAGAACATATACAGAAACTTGATAGAACTATAAACATCATATTTAATGCTGGTCTAAGTGTAAATGTCAACAAGTGTGAAATACTAAAGACTCAAATCATATTCCTAGGTAGGGAAATTGAAAAAGAGGAAATTCAAATGAAGAATAATGCCTGTGAAATGATAAAAAATATTCAACAACCAAAAACAAGGAAAGACCTCCAGAGTAATGGGATCATTCATTACTATAAAACATTTGTTTCCAACATAGCCCAAAAGACATATAACATGACACATTTATTAAAAAAGACAGTACCATTTGAATGGACATGGAAACAGCAAGAAGAACTAGATAAAGTAAAAAACAAGCTAGCAAAACTACCATCACTAAATATGCCACTCTACAAAGAAGAATTTATACTTGATTACAATGCAAGCACAGTGAATATGACAAGCTACCAAAATTAAATGCAGATAAAAAGGGCAATACTACTAATAACTCTCAAAAAGAGATAACAGAAGAAGAAATAATCAAAAAATAAAAAACGAATCACTTACTATATGAGATAAGAGAAAAAGTATTTAACAAAAACAAAAACCATTGGAAAAATAGCTATCAGTTACTTCCAAAGATACTGATGGAAGCTGAACAAAATGGATTGCTATATATCAGCACCAAGTTCATAAGAATTGCTATACCAGAATACTATAAATGCAAACTAATTTGGAAAATCCATGAAAGCAGCCACACAGGAATAGTTCAAACAGAAGCGACATTTAATACCAGATTTATCACAACAGCAACAAGGAAAACAGTAGAGGACATAATTAACAAATATACAATATGCCTACTGAATAACAAATCACATTTTCCCTGACAAACTGCACTGCTGGAAAAATTATAGCAACAAGTCCTAACAGTATAGTGCATATAGATTTGGAAAAAACTGTCACAAGATGATGAAGGGTTCCAGTACAAACTGGTGATAGTAGATAATTTCACTGAATATGACAGGATGTTGCAAAAAACTACTGAAGGAATGGATACTAAAATTTGGAAAAATGGAAACAATAATATCAGACAGAGGTGTACAATTTGAAAGCAAACTCTTTGAGAAACTAACAAAATTTGCAGTGGAAAGACTAAATTGCACAATGATAAAGTTAACAAGGACAATGACCTCAAGAGTAGGAGGAAGAGACTGGAGAAAGGTGATAGAAATGGTTGAATACTTCTACAATACAGCAGTGCACTCAATTACCAGAATGACACTTTTCAAAGTGATGTATGGTAGAGACATGGCAACACCCCTATCAATGCAATATTATAACTACATACAAATACTCGATAATGATTACATAAATAAATTGCATGAACAGCTGACAGGAATTCATGAAGTGATATGTCATAATATAAAACAAGCAGCTGCAAGACAAGAACGCAACTTTAACAAGAAAATATATGGACAAATTCACAAAAATGGTGATAAAGTCTATGCATATACACTACTACAAAAACAGGATATAAATCAAATGCATAAGTTAACACAACGGGCTGGGCCATATACTGTATAATACAAAAAGTTTTACCAAATAGTAAATACCACAGTTAAATGATGGTAGGGGATTACACTTTCAAAACCTAATAAGGGCTACCAGTGATATTGAGCAAGTCAAATTAGACAAAAATGGCGAATTTAAAACTATCAGAGATGATAATAGTACCTATGTATATATGAATGGTTTAGATAGCTTGTGCAAAGAAGAATTTAATGATGAATTCACATGCAAAGTGAATGACAATGAAATTGAAAAAAAAGTAATGCCACAAAGAATGGCTAAAAATAGAATAAAATATGACCCTGAAATATGGGATATTAATTGTATAAATGCATTTAGAAAAATAAAATATTATGGAGAACAAATCACCAAACAGGAGAAGGAGAATAAGAAGGAGAACACCATCAACTGATTGCCAACTACCAGGTGTGAGGATAGACACACAACAATTGAGCAACCTTAGAAGGAGACTGCAAAGAAGATTATTGTCAACCAATCACCAACAACTGGGCTTGAGGATAGACACACAGCACTCTAGTAACACAAGAAGAAGAATACAAAGACGATCATGCTTGAGGGGTGAGGACAGAGCACAGACATTTTATGAGTGAAAAAACGAGGGTGCATCAGCATACAACCAAATGCCAATTACCAGGCAGGAGGTTGCAGCCCCAGAAAGAAGAATACGGAAATCTCCCAACGTCCATGCGACCATTGTCATATTACCAGATAACCCCCACACATTCCAGAACTGAATTGAAACAATCTGCCAGATCAATTGAAAGTTAAGATGGTGGTCACTAACAAAGAAACCAATTCAAACGATTCAAACAAAAAGAAAAAATGATTTATGAGGATAATGATTAAAAACCTTACAAGGGGAAGAAAAAGTATAGTAGAAATCACAAACAACATTGGAATGGATACCACCAAGATTGACAGAATGAGTGACGCCAAAAAAGAACAATAAAAACGCTCAATTTTGTTCTTAGGATTAAATGATATTAATTGGGGAGAAATCTGGTGCAAAACTTACAAATATTATGATGTCAAAAAAAGAATCATAACTATCAATTAGCTATGCAGTGGAGGGAGTGTAGCATAATCAGCATCAATCTGCATAAAAAGGTGTCAATGAAAAGAAAAAGAAATTAAAGATGTTTATCTATTTTGATTATGCTTTTATATCAATTATAATCTTTTGTAAAAATAATTTATGTTATGGAAAAGTGCCTGTTGGTGGAACGAGGATCAACTAAAATGCTTAGCTAATTAACAACACCTTTTTAAAGGTTAATGAACGAGTTAACAAGCACAGAAATAATGGTAAACTAAATACAGTTACTGAGCTAGTTCCTTTATGAGTCACAAACCATGGCATCGCATTGGAGATTGCTGCTGGTAACCACTTCATTCCTGATTGCATGGCACTGCTTCAGGTTCCGACCCTGATGAGATCTTGTGCTCCTCTAGAGAACTTGGTTATTGTCTTCTATTGTCTTAATAAAGTTATTTCACAAGGTATAGTCTAATTAATCTAGCTGTAAGATATAATTGGAATTGACTACTAAGGAGGAAATACCGGTTGTACTCTACAAAAAGTGATAGTAAAAGCTATTTGTGGTCAATCCTAAGCAGTGTGTCGATTCTACATTATTAACTTGACAGATAAAATCTTTATGATTTGAACAATGTAGTATAGATAAAAAATTATGTAATGTCGACCTCGATTCTGAAAAATGCAACTTTGTATACAAATGAATATACACAGCCAACATAATGGAATTTCACAATCCTGAAAGAAAAAGAGCTACACTGAAAGATTTCAAAATTTGTGGTGACTTTTTCTAGAAATAATCTCTACCATTTCGAATGTTTTATTATTAAAAAGGGCATTAACACATTTATTGCAATGATATTTTTAGTAAGTTTAGCAAATATATTTTTAAAAAACATAATCAATTTTATTTTTTCACAAACAAATTGTGGAGCATTTGCTTAAATTGTAATCGCATATATATTTTATTGCAAATAAAAATGTCTTTTTGTCCTAAATTTTTACATCATTTGTTTATATTGCAATCATTTCTAAATTTTATTGTAAATAAAAACTTTTTTCCCTTACATTTTACAGCATTTGCTTAAATATTACTCAATTATATTTTTTTGTCCTAAATTTTACAGCATTTGTTTAAATTGTAATTGTTTATATATTTCATTGTAAATAAAACGTTAATCGCATTTGTTTAAACTTTTAATTGTCATGTGTTTTTTATAAATGACTTGTTTATTAACCATTAATTTAGATACTACCTCGTGAAATTCATAATGTGCAAATACACAGTGTCTATTTTTCCTGCACCATACCATTCAACAATGAAGTTATGACTAATAATTAACATTCATTATATTGCAGATGAAATTCGCTATTTTGAATAAACAGACGAGCATATTTATTAGTGCATTTTTTATTTTCTTTATACAGATGTGTAGTTTGCAACTATGTAAGGCGAATATAATAACACTGTAAAATAGCACGTACATGTATAGGTCTTATCACATGTATAATTTTTTAAAGAAAATGAACTTGCTTTTTATAATGTAAATCATGTTTAATGCATTAAATTTTTTATCTATTTATCATGTCTATATTTCAAATGTATTTTATTAAATTTGGCAAATATTTTTCTACTTTGTATTTGAAAAACAAAATGTATATTTTGCACACAACTTTAACATGAATATATTAACGAAAAATAACAAAATTGAGCAAATATATAGACAGCCTAAGCAATAAAAGTGCATGGAAACATCTATGAAATATTTTCCTTAAATCATAGGTTTGCATGTTTAAAGCACTGTTACAATGAACCTGTAATAACAAACGTTTCATCAAATACATCAGTTTGCCTAAATCCTAGAATTCAAAAGTAAAAACCTTGTCTGAAAATGATTTTGCTCAATTTAGTTTTGCTGAAAACTTTTCTTATAATCAAATATATCAATTTGTTCAAATCCTAGAATTCAATATCAAAAAATTTGTCCAGAAATTAGTTTACCCAACTTAAATTTGTCAAAAACTTTTCATGGGTAGATGGCGTCCAAAAGGATTCATGCATTCCCACATGGCAAATAGCCATACGTGCTACCAGAACTTCAGGTTGTCGCATTGGGACCTTCTTGGGCCATCTATATTACTATCAGCCTGCTAACATTGCTAATTACTTTATCTATGCTCTGATATCAATTTGAAGCTCTGAATTTTTTTTTAATACTGCAATCGAAGCAGTTTAAAGCAACTGTGTACAATGAGCTCTTCGATAATGGATTTTTGAAGCATTTTAACACTAGTATTATTTTATACCTAAGTATTGTCTGCTATATAATTTTCTCTTAGATCAAACGTTCATTTCTTATAAAACTTTTCTCCTTTATAAATCACTATTTATCAAATCTCTCTTGAACTTAACCAGTTGCACATTAATTTTTGCAAATTGGGCATATCATATCATCAGTAGCTATCTACATAATTGTTATTACTTTGTTTCAATAGGTCATCTTTTACCTGTAAAAAATTTAAACTTCAGGTAAGCATTTGAAATCCTATTAGCCTTTCCGAATTTCACTTCGGCTCTGTCATAGTGTAAAAATAGATATTTTTGCTTTATTGTATAAAAATATCTCTTTAATGTTTTCTTACTGCAGGAAGACAAAAGCATCTTCCAAACGCAATCAAATCCAATATAGAGCGATCGAACAATAGAAGATAGTTTAAATTTAGTTGTAAATTAAATGGAAAACACAAACATCGTCTGACGTTTGTGCTGCTTTTGTGGTGATAATCATTTTTTTATTATTATAGAATTGTTCTGAAAATATATTTTTAATTTGAATAATATGAATTTAGGGAAGTATTTTACTCTGATTTGCAGGGAGTATCCAAAATTTCAAACTTACTTAGACCTAGACCTATTAAGATGTATTTATGAGCTCAGAGTACGTTTTCCCATTGTTGGTTTGAAAGCTGCATAAACTTAAGAAATTGTGTTTTATTAAAACATGAAGCATTGTAATTTTAGAGGAGATTAAATAGGGCCTACTATTGTAGATCATGGCTAACATACCACTGCTAAACCTCTAACTTTCGAAACCTAGGACGAACGCTTAAAGGTTTTTGAACCTATTTCTATTAACGTTACTTTTAAGCAACAAATTGATTTGTGCGCATTTTTAATTATTTTATTTTATCCAAGCCTGTTAAAAAATATTGAAAATCTTTTACATGGAAACTTCTATGGGGTGTTAAAACTCGTTCGTGTGGCTGAAGTACATGCAAATAAAATTCTATTTCAATGAGAAATCCGATTGTTGTAAAAATATTCAAGTTCTTTCCATACCCAGTGTTCAGAGAGTGAGGCGATCTAATGATCATGGCGATTTCAACTACCTTCAAACATATTGTTTCCTGAAAAAAAATTGTGTAAGTCAAGGCGCACGTGCACAAAATGGGGCAACTTATGACTTGACTTGACAGCACCGGTTGCGAATGAAAGTCGGACAAGAAAAAGGAGACTATTCTCTATGTTGTGGTGCTTTCAGATTTCAAATAGTTCTTGAGTTATAATCGATTAAAATTATTTGGGGAAACCATCACAGATTGTAAATAATTCCTAGTAAAATTAGGATTAACTGATCGTTCGATATTAAAAACAGTTAAAAGGTTATTTAGAGTACACAAGACATTTATGAAACACAGTTTAATCTTAATTTATGATTATCCTCGAACAAGCTACACATTGCCTTAACTCTGAAATGAGCCAGACTGTGCTGCGGAGGAAAAGTTCATCTCCCATTTACTTGATGGGTTTGAAACAAACTAACTAAATTTGTTAATGCATTCAGGGGTAATGGCAGCAGTATGTCTGAATCCATTGTAGTGATCTTATTGAATTAGACCTGCAAGAAGGCTTGATGGAGCTTCGTTGGTAATGCAGGCCATAATTTGTGGTAACAGTTGATCTGTGCAGAATTTGTTTACAAAAGCACAAAGCTGTGGGTCGCAGGTTTATGTCGCTTGTGGGGACGTGAAAGTAGAAATACATCACCTGTAGCAACATCTACCAAAGAGACTTTTTCAAATGCCTGAAATGAAATCGTGAAAACATTAGATACACTCTCTTGCTCGCAAAAAAGGCACCCATTTTGTGAAACATGATTGAAAATATTCGGGCGAATGTTGTAACGAGACATGAATGAACATATAACACGAGTTCAGCAAAACATTCTATTTCCTATAAGGCCACATAGGTAAATTGATGCAACTTCGTCCTATTTTTGACCTGTGATGCAAATTGTGCTGCACAATACCTTTAATCCCTTCATGTTACTCAAATTGTACCAAAAATGCATCATGGGAAATAAAACGAACTATATGTTCAACAAAAAATTTCATTATAAAGATATATTAGTACTAACCCCTGACAAAATCCCCATATAATGTTTTTGGACAAAGATATTGCTCAATTTTTATTCAGGAAATAGATAAAGCAAAATTTTGATGTTTGTGCTTAGGTTTATGAACATTATAACCTCGTTTAGGCTTGTTGCTGGAAATATTTTTGATATTTCAATATGGAAAGACAGGACTTTTTCTTGATTAATAAACATTAAGTTTCACAAATTTAGGTTGCAAACCTGAAAGTAGGTTTATCACATAATTATAATGAGTTAGTAAGAATATAATTTCAGGAAATCATTTTCGTTTTGTTCTTTTTTTCATGATACCACTTTATTTAATATTAACAGAACGAATGATCTGTAGCCATTGCAATTAATAGTAATAGTTATACACCAGTACTGTAGGTCACTTGATATCATAAGCTACACTATTTGAGAAATTTCATTTATAAACTTAGTCTATTAATATGAATAAGAACAATCAGGACCCCGCAGATCCTCCGGGACAAATCATACGCATGTATGTATTAACATAAAAAAATCGAAATTCACGTCTGACTTCTTTGTTAAAGGAATTCCCTTCTATATACTTAAATAAGCTGGTATGTGGAAATTGTATGACCTGCTTTTATATATTCTTGTTCTCTTTTGGTAGAACTTGCCAGTTTTGCCTTTGTGCATTGTATCCAACCTGCAAATGACATTGTAGTATTGGCTGACGATTTTAAATTTGCCACAGTTGAAATTGTCCTACCATGAAATTTCCGGTGAAAAAAATAAATTTGCTTTAAGTTTTTTCTCGGAAACCGCGGTAGTCGCATTTGACCAGTGAATTTATGAATTGTCAGCTTTAAGTCTTACATTTAATAGCATATTGAAAAGAATAATTTATATGTTGGAAAAATACATTACAGTTAGCAAATGTCACATGCGTGGTTGCAATATTCATTTCATTCTCATAAAATCTTTGTCTCGTAATTACTGTGATATTCTACATTAACTTGCCAAACTGACAGTTAGCAATTCTTACATCGAGACAAAAGGTTTGTTTCAACTTAGTAAGTAGTTTTTAATTGCGCATGCCATATAATTAGAATATTTAATGTGGAATATACTAGGCAACTAAATGTCAAGATTCTCATGGCCATGGACCATAACGATTAATAAAAAAATGTATCAATTAGTCGGCTCATTTGCTTTGAAAAACTGAAAACTACTTCAATGTAAGAATGCCTAGAGTTCATGTACACAAGTCCTTAAAACAAGCTTATAGATTTATTTATTTTTGAGTCATTACCTAGCCACCCGTATGCTTTGCATTATGACCTAATTTTTTAAAATTTTTTGCAGTGTTCTGCATTGCTGCATGCATTCTCGATTGACAATTGACCTACCGTTACAGCCTCACATCTAAATATATACTAAAATATTACAATTTTTGTCTAGAAACAATAGTATGCTGGTGTTTAGTGCGTGCCGGAAAAGATAATATTATTCAATGCGAATTGAATCCAATGACTTCCATCAATAATCTTAATAATATGTACTAATCAAAATCAGGAAAATGATGATATGAAATAATCTCTATAAACCATAATTATACATGTCTGCAAAATTAGTTAGTTGATATACGTAACATGTTAACTAAAATATTTCTTTTAGTGAATGCTTAAATTCTTATTTTCATAAATCAAGTTATTATAAAAAATTTAATGAATCCATCCAACACACATATCATGACTTTGAACCTCTAATATATCTGAGATAACGAACCGTACTGATCCTTACTCCCGCTCGATTAAAAATTAATTTTCTAGTGAAAACCAAATTATGCACATAAAAGTAAACAAAAATTTTATTTTTGAAAAAATTGCTTGGGTTTCGGCGGGAGAGTGTAAAACGCCAATATTTTTCTTAAAATAAGGTGCAAATAACATAGAAATCATAAGAATATTGAATTTTTAAGACAGTTGACGTTTTGAAAATGTTGTGCCACATGAAATACAAAGAGATCTCATACTTGGAAACATTGACGTCAATTGTTCCAAACATGAGATCTGAATAGGAAACTTCAACAACATGATAAAAACTTTCATATGAGGCTCAAAACTTTCTATGCTTGAAGAATTAACACATTTGATAACAAGCAATATTTTAATTGCCAAAGCACTTACAGCTCCTTAATGTGCTGTCTTTAAATTAAATATACTCGATTACTTTGACCGATCGATCTTTGGTATTTACACACTTACACTTTGTTATTTCGACAACTAAAAATTCTCTTTACAATACTTCTTCAAATTTATTTCCTATAACGAAAAATTTTAATTGGTGAACGGATTTTGTTCTGTGAAATACTAGAATACATTTATAAAATGTTTTGCTGCCTTACTACATCTTAAGTTAAAATTTTTCACAGCGAATGTCTTATTTTTTGCATTAAAGCCGTCCCATCCCACCTCACAGGTCAGAATCCCATTTCCACAATTTCTTTCACAGATAAGAGACATTAACTTACACACACATGTAGGCAGTTAGAAAAATTAAATTTCATATTATTAATTATGAACTACTACATATGAAAAAATATGCATGGCGAATGCATTTGAATGGGACAGACTCCAACAGACAGGACACTAGCAAATTTAAAAGCAGGTGCAAATCAAATTACTGTTGAATTTGGATTTGGAATGTGATAAAATCTAATTAATTCAATACATCTATCAAAAGAATTTTATAACAATGCAAATATTTACTGCATAGCGTCATTTTTTTTACTTTGGAATTTTGCGTGAAGCTGGTTGGTCAATTTTGTAAGCCTACACACATCATTCAGCATAAATAGCAAAACCTCATCTGAAAGAGTTCATTAACATCTATAAATGCAGATTTTCAAATGTTCGAATGTTCCTAATGGTATGTAAATTTGTTTGTAAATTCGCATTATAGTAAAAGTAAAATTGTCACTTCGATTTTTTCAACTTTTTTAGATCAAATTTCCTCATATATGCAATTTTTTACATGTACTACTTGAAATCAACAGTCCTTGAAGTGTAGGTCAAGAAATGGAGCCAATTAGATACATATTTATTACTGCAAACTCTTTAAAAATTTAAATTTTTGAATTCTATGAAAAAGTGAAATTATATTTTCTAAGAACCATTTCCAAAATAGTTTTTAAATTGGATTTGTTAATAATAGAAATATAAAATGCAGTTCAGTAATTTTTCAAACGTAACTATGTCTACAAAAGTTGTCTTGGTTTTGTTAAATTATTATTTCCAGAACAGAATTTGTTGGGATATCATGAAGCGCTTCTGTAAAATATGTCCTGAGAAAATTGCTTTGCACAGTTTTTATTATTAATGCCTTTAGCAATTATATTTTTTACATCTTTACGAAATATTTTCTCCCAGTTTTCTGCTAACCATTGACAGTATAAACAAAGGATATAAAACTTCTAAATACCAGAGCAAAAACCTCCAAAAATTTCAATTTTTTTAGGGAACCCTAATATAAAACTCAATTTTTCTTACTACCTTCAATTTCAAGATGTACATGACTAACATATAAAGAAGAAGAATGATAAAACAATAATAACTATTTGAAAATATATGCACTTAAAAATTATTGTGTAGGGTCCCTAGAGACCCATGGTATTTAGAAGGTCTTAAGTGTGAAAACATAAAAGAAACTCATTATAATCTGTTTATTGCGTTTGACTTGTATTGTCTATGCATTAGCAATTGCAGTTTATATATCCCTGGTTATTATATTTCTAATTTTTATTAGAAAACTTAATGAAGAACTAGCTAAGGTCCAGTTGTAGTATATTTTTTACTGAGATATTGATAAAATGCATTAATTTTCCAAAATAAAGTAGAAATAGTTTTCAAAAATTCATCCATTTACTACAGACAACAATCATGGATAAAATTTTTTATATATAGTGGCAGTCAATCATGCTATTGGAATAAAAAATTTTCTTCTATAAATACCTGCATCTGAAGTGTATTCTTCCATTATAACGATCAAAACAATTGCTGTTTCTAGGAAATCAACGATGCTTTAAATTGCTAAAAGGCTTTATACGCTTGAAATATTTTCGCATGTTATTAGTGGCATTGAATATTTCACGGACATGTACTCCATCATAAATCATCCTGAAACTAAAAAAACTAAGAATAAATTACTGCAATTTTCATTGATACACAGGTACTGAAATACTTCTTAGTATTTACACTTGAAGTACTAAAACTTGTTCGCTACGTTATTTACTACAAAGGATACACGTGCACCCATCACATTCTTAGCTTAGATGTGTGTTTTTGCTTGATATATATATATNAATCTGGGTATCCAGGTAAAAATGTTCAAAGACATTGTGCAATGACCCCATACGGGTCACATGATCCATGAATAGGGAGCAAAACTCCTGCACCTGACTTAACGTCATCTCCTCAGGATCGGAAACGTCTGCACAGAGCATAGTGATTATCTCAATGCGCTTTGTCACGTCGTAATATCTGGTGATTGTTTCAACGTTGTTGATCCACATTAAGTCCCCAGCTGATTGGAAAAGAATTAACACTCGAGGGTCAGTAGTTCGTATAATGTTGTGGATCTTTTTCAATTGCTCACTAACAGCGGCTCCCTTATTAAAGACATCGCAGATTGTTAATTTTCCATCTATAAAGATTCTCTCCTTATTGTCTCCGGCTAATAACTTGCCACGCGCCGACTTGTATTCTTCAGATCTCACCATTTTATTTGCTTCTGCCGCCGTGCTTACGTAATTCATCTTGTCAGGTATGTGGGCTGAAATCTTTCTCTTGTTCTTCTTCACTCGCCATTTGGGTTGAATTAACGGAGTCTCCACACACACAGGGGGGTGGTATACAGAGCAAATTTTCCTTTCGAATGTTATTCTGCAAATCTATGTATATATACTTGGTATTGTATATATATATATCAGACAGACAGATGAATGATTGTTTCATCTTATCATGCGACGATTATTTACAAAAAAACCGGGGAAGTGTAAATTTTTGTGATAAATTTCGAGGAAGTTCACGCCCCCAACTATTTTTATGGATTCAAGATTCTAGTAATTTGTAAGAGGCTAGCTTAAAATTTGTTTTTGATATTCCTTTGAAAAATAACAAAAGGACATTTAAGAAGAGGTAACAATTAGCAAATTTCATATGTCATCGCATCTCTTTTCAACTTCTGTAACAATTTCTGTCCAATTTGGTAGTTGGGAAGCCTGCAATTTCACGTATTTGCTTGCAATGAAAAATCTTAGAATTTTATCTTGAATATGATGTTGACATCCATGATTTATCTGTTTTATTGCACTTGTTATATCGGACACACATTCCTTTAGCTCCATAACTAAGGTTCAGATAACCAAGCAGTTTGACGCAACCAGAGCTGAAACTGAGTCCAGAATTCGAACCCAGATCCAACACACGTCCAATTGGTTTAAGAACAGACACAAAGCCAGCTTAATAATGTATCTGAGCTGTGCCTAACTCAAGCCCAATATTCAGACCCAAATCCAATTTTGTGCATGATATTGAAAAAACAAATAATCAATTCAAATAATGGACACAAAGTTAACCAAAAATTTTTAGAACGAGAATTGTGATACTGAACCAAACTTAAATAAATTTATATATATATATATATATATATATATAATATATGTATATATATATATTTATAATGATATAACTGAGCGCTAATTACATTACTTATATATTTACAAATATAGTTATTAATATATCATTTCCGTACTAAATTTGGTTACTATAGCTGATATAAGCAGTAAATATATATTGAAGTCGTCTATGGGATCTGGTAAGTATCAAACTAAAAATGGAAAACAACTATAGACATCATAAATAAAAAATCAATGAACGATTATTAATTTTATTAATTAAACGATGAAAATTAGAAATGTCATATGCTTTAGTAATATGTTCAGACTTTCTAAGATGTGCACTCTAATAAATTGTGTTAATTACAATTATTTGTATTTTTAGAATTATAGTTATGAAAGTTCAAGTATGATCAAATATTTATTAGTCTTGGGCCTACTGTAATCACGTCTGGAAATTTGATGAACAAAAAATAAAAAGGAAGAAATTGTACAAACAAAAAATTGCAGGAAATTTTTTTCCAACAATTTAATATAAATGCCATGGGAAACCCCATAATCTTTGTAGCTTTACAACTATTACATTTCCTTCGAAGCAAGCAGAAAGAAGATCAACAGTTCAAGGATTTGCCAAGCAGATAAAGGAGTTCGCATGAAATAAAATGTAGTAGATTTTTAGAAAGGTTGCAGCTCAAACCTAGATGTATAATTCTACTAGTCAAGCATTTTATATTATATCCTAAAGGTACTTCAAAATATTATCTGAATCCAATTTTTACAAATATCAAGGAAGTGCTTTAGTTAGCATGAGATGTTGAAAAGGTCGTTTCTTTGTTGAAACAATTTGCTATATAAATTACTATCCAAGTTTTTATGGCCTCATTTTAGTTTATTTTACATCAAATCGCCGGGGCGTGATTACAGTAAGTGTTATCATTTTTAGATTGTCATATATAGTGTATGCATTTTGGCATCCTTCCCTTTTCAAGAATTGAGTGTGTTTATGATGATGATTACAATGCTATTGTTTTGTGTTCATTCAATCATACTTTATAGTAGTTTGTAAGTGCATTTTATAGTGGATTTCAAATGTAGAAGCGATGTATTTCATAATTCAATCTGATTCATATAAATTTTCGAATAAATATAAGTATACATGTATATATATATATATATATATATATATATGTATATATATATTCGTATATAATAAAATAAAGCTAAAGATAATAAAATTTGCTAGAGCTATATGAAAGAAATTTTTGCTTTCTTGGGATGATTCTAAAACTTTGACAAACATTTGATAAATACTTGACTTGTGTATAAGGTATGGTTGATATAGAGCATAGAAAAATATTTGTTGAATTTGTATAACACTGCATGCACACAGAAATGATTCGTTTAATATATTATTTTAAAATATGTTCAAAAAGGTAATTTTCTACAAATTTTTCCACAGGACTATGGTTTTTGAGATATTCAAGGTTGAGTTTTATCATATAAAATATCTAGATTTGAGGTAAAATATTCTAGCTCATATTAAGAAACAATTAATGGTAATTGTAAAATATAATATCAAAATATGGTATTGAAAAGACTGAAAACAAGATTCAACTTACGATGGGCAGCAAAGCTTCTTTATTGCAAAATTGAAATATAATGTTTTTTCTTTACATTTTGAACAAAGCGTTAGTGTTTTTGCTCAACAATTTACTTAGAAACGAAAAACAGGTAGCACAATCTAGTAAACTTTATTATTATTACATGAGGAGAATGAAATTGTTTGGAATTTATAATAACAGAAATAGTACTGCAAATAAACTGAATATACCTCTATTTTTGCGCCATGAGATGAAATCCTCTTAATGAAATATGACTTCATTACATAACTTCATGACCAATACAATTCTGGTGTACTTAATGTTTTTTTCATTATTATCCAAGGTTATATAATTATTATATATATATAATATATATATATATATATATATATATATATAATAATTTAATTGTATATTGAATATATCAAAATGCTGTTTTCTGTACCACTAAATTCGTATATTTTACAAATAAATTTTATACTTCTATAATGATCTTAAAGTGCAAAGGAACAATAAACACAATGGACTTTTTGCAAACACCCTTCAGGCACCATTAATTAGAGGGAAAAGAATTGTAAAGTGCTTTGTCGAAACAGCACGTCTCATACATTGCTATCAAACCAACTTATGAAATGCTATTGTGTTCATTCGTAATTCAAACAAAATATTGTTTACTATTTGATTTCAATTTTGTTTACCTTTTAGCTGCCAGATTACCATAAAGCTTATTTTACCTGAATTTCTTGAAAGTATTCAAGATTAGATAGTTTTTTTGTGATTTGATATTTTAAGCTCAGTTTCAAATGCTTAACAATAAATGTGACTTAAGGCACTAAATTCTTTTGAAAAAAACAAAAACTGTTCAACGCTATCATGATTTGCTTTGATTTTCTACACTGGAAACATGCCTATGTTGAAACTCTGATTATAAAATTCGAGTATATACATTTAGTATATTCCAAATGACTGGCTACTCATATAGAAAACAATTGAATAATTTTTTTAAAAAAAGAAATTAGTAATATAGTTACAGATAAAAGGTTGGCTTACACAAAATAAATCGGACTACATAGACATTTATGTGCCTGCTTATTAAAAATAAGCTAAGCTATACAAGTGTTTTGGGAAAAGTTAACTCAATTTTTAATTAAATAGAGTTGAATGTTATCTTGTAAATTAAGAAAATACAACACAATGCTCTTTAGCTTAATACGTAATAGTTACTCCTTAAAATATTTTTAATGCATGCCCAATGGCATCGAGTGGATGGCAATATAGGTTTAATAAACCTATATTTTTCATTTTCAACGTCAACACACATTGCAGACTCATAACAATTTTTTGCATAAGTAGACTAAAATATTTTATTTTGCTAACATAACCAACGAGCATAGTTGCAAATGCATTACACAATTGCTTACTTTACTATAGTAGACAATGCAATAACGATTTGTATGCCAACTCTCGTCAAAAGCAAGAGTACTTTCAATATTATTGGTGTGCGCTATCCGCCAAAGCCGCTGCTGCAATTAAATTTCATGTCTAGCTGCCGCCGTGGTAAGAGTCCGGCTATAGCTGCTGCAGAGCAATTAGAGCATCTAGCCACAGATTGAGCATTTTACGGCCAAAACCTTGCGCCTTTGCTTGAATTAGCAGAATTTAAAATTCGATAAATAATATCAGGCAATGTTTAAGTCAGGATTCATTGCAGCAGCACAACTTGTAGCAGTTCGTTCTGTAAAGTTAGTTTAATATTTTGTTCCAGATTGGGTATATATAACTTAAATATATCTTAAAAACAAATTACAGCCAGCTAAATTCTATTTTCAGTGACATTGATCCAATGAACAATCCTTATTCTCAATGTACAATGGAGATACGCTTGTAATAGAAGGGCTTTGTAATTATGCACTATAAAATTGAGAACGAAATTAATTGTCGTATAGCTGAAAAAACTCATTTTAAAGGATATAATGTCAAATGATTTGTAAAAACACATGGAATATTTTTTTAGTGCTCTAAAAAATTTTTTTTCAAATCTTTCAAAAAATTCCTTCTGACACTCTTAAATAAATTAAAAATATTTTACAGGGCGTTTTTTTTTACTAGAAATAGAAGGAAAGGTAGTTTCAAAGGTTTCCTACACAAACTCAAATGGCTGTGGTACCCAGTGAGCATAGAACTGTCGTAACGATGTCGTTTTTCTGGTGTATTGACGTTTAATGGGTTTTGAATTGTTTGAATGGTGTTTATAGTGCGGATTAATGGCGGGGTATAATTCCGTCTAGAATTAAATATTTATAAATAGGAATAACTTTAGTATTATGATAATTTGAAGATAAATTTCTTAAAAACTGCATTTTTATTGATAATAGGTTGTTATATTGAGAAAAGACGTTGTTTTGTAATGTCGTTTCAGTGCCGTTATTATGTCGTTCAACGACGTAGTTTACTGGGTATAGCCATAACGAATGGCATTAGTCACAGCTGTAGTCCCAGTGTATATCTACAAATTATTTTTGGTTCATTGGTGCTTCTAGTCAATTTATGCACATCTTAATACTTTCTGCCTTTGTAAAATAATATTTTATGTGATTCAAGATCCGCATACGCAAAGAGTACAGATATATACCAGCATTTCTTTGAATTATGATGTATGAGATGTTAGCTAGTTTAAGAAATGTGTATAACAAGTGTATACACAACTTGACAATATACATCTAAATATGTAACACATAGCCTATTTTTCAATATTCTCGCCCATTTGGGATTGACACAACCAAATTTTTGTTCTGTTTACAATGATATTTAGACATAGCATTGTTTTCAAACAAAACCATTGAATATATAGTTCAATGATGTTAGTTATTATACATTTATTACATCAATAATAAGCAAATGTTCAATATGTACTCTTTTGAGTACGCGGCCACTGAACAGGATAATAATACAAACAGATTTTATAATAAGGTTATAAATAAATTATGCAATAAACTCTTTCAGACGTTTGTAGCTTTAAGTTTATTATATTCGTTTGAAACTAATGCGTTGCGCATCTGTTGTAAGCACCAGCCAGTGAATTGTGAAATTTGCGGGTTCATGGCATTTCTAGCCTCTTGAACTGTAAGTTTTTCCTTATTGATGTTTGTTTGAACTACAAATATTATATGCCAAATCTATATTAAAAATAGAATTATACTTCTTGGAGAAATCTCTTAAATATCTTTCAATAACTTTTGGATATTCACCAAAGTTTTGCACATAGAGGATCAAGATTTCCTCTTTAGTCAAAGAGACTTGTGTGATTCTAGCAAATGTTTGCATTAAGCCTTAAATGATTTGTTGACCTAGCCTAACATAATTGTGTTTCTTAAGTCTATGTGCTACACAACGCAAAAGTTTAGGTTTTGCAGTTCCTCCATCACACAAAATATACATACATAACTACAAATATTTCAAAATATACAACGGTGCTTACAGTAGTAAAATTACGTAGAAAATACTATTTGTTTAAATATTAATTTTCTATGAACTAAGCCTATTTTTAATATTAATAAATGTTCATTATCCTATTAAATTCTATACTTTTTGTATGAAATTTTTTTATCAAATTTATTCTCAAGAAATAGCCACAATTCAACTGTTAGGGAGATTGTATACATTTTGATGTCAAAAGCTGTTTAAAGCGCTTTAGATACTAAATTTATTTTTTTGGGAATTGCTAAATAATTCCTCTTGAAGCGATTCCCACGCTTCAACAATCATGTACATTTTACAATTTCTCCAATACTTTAATTTTTTCATTAACAGAGATCTAGATGGGAGAGTTTCCTAACATTTCTGCGAACGTAGTACACCACATATTCAACTTTTTTGAAGTTCTCATAGAACATTCTCTTATTTATTTATTTATTTTATTTGTAACGTTTTTATTCCTGTACTGTACGTATACAATAAATAGGAATACTATACACAAATAATGTTTGTCATAGAAAACATGGATAAGAGCCATCATACAGATATTTACAGGCTGCATGGTAAAATGTCCTTTTATATAACTCAGTGCGAGCTGAAGGAAGGGATACCACGTGCCGGGAAGTTCGCGCTGGGCGTATTTCTTGGAACTTATGATACATTGGATGCTTCACGTCACTTTGAATTTTTAAAACTGTTTTCATGAATCTTGTATAGAATAACTGATTCGTCATATTTATTAAGTAAATCTTGTCAACATGTGCAACAATAGAGAAAAACTTGATGCATTTTCTAAGTTTTGAACAAAGTCTTTTTTCCAGTCCAGGAACCCATACTTCGCAGGCATATAAAATAATTGGAGCAATGTACGTTTTAAAGATGAATTCTTTCATATTGTGGTCCATAAATGTAATCAAGAAGGTAAGGGATTTAGTAATATAATTAACTCTGGCAACAATCGAGTTAACATGTTTTTCCCTGGTTAACGTTGACTCAATAATCAGACCAAGGTATGTAACAAATGATTTCTGTGGAACAACTTCTCCGGCGGCGACAATATGTTGTTTAGCAATATCATTGTAAAAGT
Organism: Hofstenia miamia; assembly: GCA_900660155.1. Classification (NCBI taxonomy): domain Eukaryota; kingdom Metazoa; phylum Xenacoelomorpha; order Acoela; family Hofsteniidae; genus Hofstenia; species Hofstenia miamia. The sequence goes on along the minus strand of CABFPE010000039.1, from coordinate 1,104,118 downwards.
CGTTAGTGCTGTGTTTATTAAAGAAGGTAATTTCCAGTGATTTAGTAGGGTTAATAATCAAGTTTTTATCTTCCGACAAACGTATAAGCGTAGCTACTGCAGTATGATATGATTGAAAATCATTTTCCATTTGGTCAGCTCTAATAGCGTGAAGAAGTCTTGTGTCGTCCGAATATTTTCCAATGTTTCCAAGATCTGGTGAAACATTAATCGATTCAATGTTTATTTCGTTCGTGCTCTCTGTAAACTAGACTAGGATTTTTGCAATGTTGAAATATCAAGCAATACTTGACCTAACAATATGTAAAAAAAATTCCAACTTAAATAATGCGGGATTTCAAATTTCAATTTTCTTAAACTATAATTATTGAAATTAATATACATCTATGTAAAAGTAATTAATAGCAATACTATTTTCAATTGCAAACATTTCCCGAATCTACCTATTTATCCACACGATGGCGTCTATCACTCTTAAAATTTTTAAATTGAATATCGACAAATAATAAATAAAAATATCAACAATAGCTTTTTTGTGAATTTTGAACTAGACTAAATTTATAAATATAAAATAGTCATGTATGTGCATAAAAGTGAATTACAGGAAGCTAAAATCTGATCTGATGTCTGCTTTCAGTTTGGAAATATCAATTTAAAATTCCCCGTAGACATGATTTTGTAAATTTTGGTTTTACAAACTTTGTTCTATGATTTGTTTTATGATTGAGAAGAGACGCGCTTAAGCATAATATGTGAAATTACAGAGCTTGCGTCATAAATACAGAGCTTTGTAAAATTTTTAGAAATCTTCTAAAGCAAATAATGAGCAGATTGCTTTTAGTGGAAAAAGCCGAATACAAACTTATGCTAAAAGTCGTTTTGTTTTGTACCCGACCCAAATCACAGCTACTACTTTCACAATCTGGATTAGCTATTAGTTTAATTTTAATCTAACAATTTGTAAACAAAATCCCAAATTTTATTTTTCATTTCAAAACTGTTCATCACAATTCAATATTTGTTTTGATCGATTAGGCTACACAACTCAAAGGCCTATTCAAATAGTCAAAGATTCATACTCGTAATTGGGCTCAACGACTGAAATATACTATTAGAATCACCTTTTTTGAATCACACGCAGATTCTTTATGCATTCTGAAATTTTGTTAACACATTCATGGTTAAGTGTGTTGATAGTAACCATCTTATTATAGAAATAGAATCTGATTTTGACTCTAAAACAGAGTTGATGAAATACGTGCAAACCTCGTGCGTTGATCATAATCCTAGAACTAGTTTTGCGATGATAAGACAAAACAACTGATTATTCCATTAAAGATAAATCATGTGCGGCAGTTTCTGTTAATTAACACATGGGAAAACTTTAAGTCGTGCATGCTATAGCTTTGCAGGAGCAGGCCCTTTCCAAGGCCTGGTATCTGTTCCCACAAGACCAGAAACAGTTACAAGTACTAAAAATAATATTTTGGGAACAGTATGGTAATAGGTATCAGTAAGACCAATTTATTATTATAATGTACAGAGGCACATCAAAGATTAAGATAGCCTCTGTTCAATTTACTTATATCACACTTTAAATATTAGGTCATTTAGCTTTTGGTGCTTTGATTATTTTATTCCGATACCAATGATGATGTCGACCAACAGCAACCTCAATCCAATTCACGAAACTTAGACTATTCTCAGAAACTATGTCTAAATAGGATTTCAGTGCAATTGGCTTTACTACATTGGACAGAAATACTTAATAGGATTCCTTTCACATCAATGAACTTTTAGCTTTGTGATGATAAACTTTTACTTTTTTTAGAAATGAATGCTTTTTTACATTGAAATAATCTGTTTAACTCAGAATGGTTTGGTTCCAGCACTTTCATTTACTCCGGCGTTCCCCTCATTACATGTTAATTGTGACATAAGCTGAAACAACAAAATTATTGCCTGAGAAAAGTATATAATTATTGTATCAGGCCTATGTAACATTAATAACAAATTGTTGTTATGATTGGCATTGAACTAATGATAGGGAAATTTTTTATCCAATGGCACGTATATCCCAACCTTAAATTATCCAGGCATTTTTTTCAATTTATTATGGTTGTAATAATAATCATTTAAACGCTCACAGCTCACTGAGTGATAAAGATAACTAAATTATTAAAGTACTACTGGATAGAGAATTTTATCTCTATTTTTACTCTTGATTCAAGATTTAGCACCAAGTCTTCTGACTTTAAGCACAGCACGTCTGGACACTACTTGGTTAATTTATTTTCAGAAAAAAATGTTTGAGGCTGGCTATTACTGACGCCTTTATTTTCTTGAACATTAGGCACCGGAAGGATTTTAAAGTTTATGTAAAAATAGAATGTTCGTTTACAGAATTCAAACCGAAGAATAATTTCGTCACAAATTTTCACCATGAAAAGAAATAGAAGCAAACTTACCAATACATGTGTCAACATCCCACGATTCACAAACTCTCTAATGGATTTTTGAGAAAATTGTTTGAGAATGTGGAGAAAACTGTTTGTGCATCTAATGTAAATATACCCAGCTTAGGGCTAGTTGTGGTAGTATTACAGTTGGTATTTATATCAAGGACTTACTAAATGTTTTCCAGATCTTACCATGGTTGTAAGACTTGAATTAATTTAAAAATTATATTTAACTACAATAATTTTCTGTTCTTTTAGAACACATTAATACCTAAATCTGATGTTTACATTGAAATACAGAGTAAACAAAAGGGAAATATAATTCCAGAAGAGAATATTGGTTTTATGCAAACCCTCTTTCTATCAGGTCAGGTTTGATACTAAGGTAGGGCAGGTGTGAAATGCAGGTGAACTCATAACCAAAGATACGATTGTACAACCTTAATGAAATTTTGAGGTGAATAACCATTTAAAAAATCCTCCACCGTGCTTGTGCTTCACTGTCTACATAACTGGATTATTATTTAAGAGAACATAAATGCGAATTCTGGCGGTGATAACAATTTGCAGTGTACTGCAGTTTCGCTTAACTCCATACGCTAGTTAATAAACCGCAAAATTTCAAATTGTGTTTAGAAGTCATAAAGAAATATAGTATTTAAATTTATGTAGATTTGATGATTGATAGCAAACCGAATCACTCATCATTAAAATTGGCAAGGAAATTGGAATTTCGTTCAAAGAAAAGTTTATCAATCACACAGTAATCAGAATAGTTGTTAATCTAAATATTAGTGACTGATTATCACCAACATTTAAGGCAACATTTTGTTATTTCTGACTTATGTATAAGAATTGTTGCTTAGAATTGGAAAATAAATGGAAATCGAAAAGCTTTTTTCATTTCTGTTTACTATTCAGTGAAAAATAATATTTTTAACCTAGACTATAAACAAAAAAACTGACATTCATAGCTTTTTTCTGTATTCTCTGACAATTGGCAAACAACAGTATTACATGGGAAGGGTATGCATTTTTATACAGGGTGCTGTAAAATGATAGAAGGGCTTACAAAATTTCAAATTTTAAAATGTTGGTTAGGGTGCTTACATCTGTAACGGAATTTAAAGAGTTATACAGTTATACATTAATGTGATTACTAAATTTGTACTATAGAAACACTTCTGGTATAGTTCCCATTTTATCACCACAAAGAATCAATGTACTAAGCTCCGTAACATTAGGTAAATGCATAGATCTACTTTCAAGGTGAAAGAATTTTACTAAAGTAAAGCACGTGCTCAACAAATTTATTCTGTCAAAATTAATGCCAAAACCTTGTTTTCGAAACATTTCTACACGAAACCAGTAAATTATACTTTAAAAAGAGCATACATATAAATATTTAAATGTACATGCAATTTGTAAAATTTTGTGGTAAATCTATCAAAGTAATTAAGATTTCGATAATAACAAAGAATTCCATTCATTAACATGGTATAATATTTCATATTTGCTTTTTCTATTACAAGCATTTTAATTTAGATTATTAAGTGAAACTGAAAAAATTGAATTTTTGAGTATATTTTGTGAATATCTACATCTACCATTAAGAACATTCGGAAATAGCTATTGCATAATATTAGCTTTATTTTATCGCCCAATTCTTGTAGTATTTTTGAGAAGTGATTTCATTATTGCTAAATCAAAATCCCGTAGCAAAAAGTAAAGACTGTTGCCTATATGCTATTTAATAAATATTAATGGCTATACAAGAAAAGCTAGCTTAAGAATGATGGCGATCAGTGGCGTACGCAGGGGGAGATAGTGGAATGTCACCCCGTCAGGTTTTCAAATTTGATTTTGACTGGATAAATTAAAAAATTTTTCGTAAAAAATTGAAAAATTTAAAATCTAGGATCGTGAAATGCATTTTAGGGTCTATTTTCTCCATATTTTCAAAAATTGGGTAATGACGATGATGTCCCCGTCAGAAAATCCTGCGTACACCCCTGATGGCGATGACAAATAATATCTCTGGTCGCAAATTTTTAATCAGCAGTAGTTGTATTAATTTAGGAGACCATGTGCCGACATAATATAATATCGATTGTACTGAAATCAGTTTAAGTTATTCGACATAAATATAATTTTATGTTAAGGTATATGGATAATTTTTGATATCAGTTGGCAGTCTTGTCAAAATTTAATACTACCGATTTGCCAAAAATAGAATAATGTTTTCATCAATCATGAGTTTTCAAATCACCAGCCCTAGTTAAAAAATGGATTCAATAATCCATAGATGAAGATAACAATGACATCTTTTGTAAATACTGTAAAACAATGATTAATGTAATTTCTGCTACTTGAAAAGTCATATTTTGTAAAAATCGTTAGCAATCCAAATGTAAGAGCCAAATTTGCTACAAAAGCCTATCAAGAATGTTTATTACTTTTGAAAAGTTTTTTAGTTCTGTCCAAAACCAATGGAATAGACATTTTCATTGAACACCGGAACAAACTGTTATTAAAAATTCACATTTGCTTTGCAAGGAAATTGACTGAATTCCTGCCAGATATATTTCTTCTTTTAATGATGATTTTTGTTCGAATTTCTTTTCAACGTTATCACACTTTAACCTAAAATGGCATAGACTTGAATGCACTCTATTTGAGAGTATGGAAAATAATTATAGGCTCTCCAATTATATTTTAAAATGAAATATAATATAAAGCGAATCCACGTTTCTATTGCTCTACTAGAAGATGTCAAAATTTTAGTCTTGAGTAGAATCATGTAGTTACTATATTTTTTAATTATACTGAAATAATTAAAGCCATTTAATTAAAAATTTAGAAAGGATCTACATTTTAACCAGGTCATCTTTGGATAGTGATGTCTTAGACCTATTTTGCAAAACGTCATGAAGGAAGTTATAATAATCTGGCACTCATAATGTTCAACTCATGGTCGTTTAGAAAATATTGTAAATCATAAAAAGCTCATATAGAATTATGACCTTAGAATGATATTCTAAAATGCCTGTTTAGCAAATATACAGTTTTTTGTTTATATGAATGAAAACAGTTTTCTGTAAACGTCAAGATATCAATCGGCAAATCTTTATGACTCATAATGTATATTTGGGGAACATTAATTGATTTTATTCTATACACAAGCCACTTTACATTCAAAGTTTGATTTAGAAATACATTTGAATATTGATTTGGCGTAAGTTTTGAAGAACAGCGGAATCACACAATTTTGGGTGTGGTTCGGTATTTGACATGCTCATTATTCAATATTTTAGTTCTTGCCTTAAAATATTAACAATAAATTACTTAAGGCTTCCCTAAGGTAGCTTGGATAAATGAAATGTAAAAAAAGAAAGTAAAACTATATTAACAAACAGATCTTCACCATTATGAATTGAGTCTTTTTGCAATTGCTGAGAATGAAATCGATTTACATCAGTATCTGAACACTAATCTAATGTATTTTAACGAATAAAAATTCGTATTTTATGCATTCTGATTCTATAAATCGTCAAGCATCTTTGCAAAAAGGTATAAATTTGACGACATTCAAAAGATATTCTAATTATTTAAGAGAATTCTATAATATTCTTCACCAATCATTGAATGCTTTAGGTCTCTTGAATGTAAATATACTTATTACAGACTTTATGATGAAATCTATTAGTGAAAATCTCAGTGAGTCACAGGTCTGTCGGTATTTTGCTTTGTAAAAAAGTTAGCATTTTCCCCATTTTTATTATTTAAGTAGCATCTTGTGCTCAAATGAATGAACAGCATTTCCTTAATATAGATAAATTTGCAAACTGGAGTTCTTATACTAAAAAAATGATGCAAACGGGATAATTTCTTGAGATATTCATAAAAATAAAATGAATGTCTGTTGGGATTTCATTGTATATTACTTTTAGCTTTTTGTGGAATTCATATATTTCTAAATTTACTGCCTATTCTAGTAAATGACAAATGGTCGATCCTTCGAAACTATTTATTTTCTTTGATTTCTGCATTCGTTTTATCTGAACCTTAAATTATTTATATTTTATATATCTCAAATCTTCTGGATTGAAATATATGTAGGATTAAATATATCGAGATTATTTGCGCAATTGAAATTTTGCTCGGTTTGCAAAATATTGTAAGATAATGAAAGTAAATTGGAAATGGATTATTTTATCAATGTTGAGCTGACACGCCATGCAGTTGTCTGGTTGCATGGATTTGATTACAGTTTTCCGCAATTTGCTTACTTTCGGTCTAAAGGATATTGCGCATGAATCTGCTAACTTAGCTTTTCAAACTGTAAATACTTGCATGTAAGTACTTTAAAGTATCCTTTAATCGTATCCTTTAATCACCTTGAGAATATTTTAGAAAATAATTATTAAGTAGAGTGTCCTACTGACAAAGGAATGGTTGGAGGAAATTGAATTTAGGCTCTTTAATTATTAAATAATGAATTCAAGACGTATAGGAAATGAGCTATTATAAATGGTTCTATAAAATGCTTGGATTTGTTTGAAATATTTTGTGCTAATGCAATTTAGGGTTGATTTACGTGAAAACGAGGTTTGATTTTTAAAAGGATATATATATATATATATATATATATATATACA
>CABFPE010000039.1:1069747-1084999 GCA_900660155.1 Hofstenia miamia | reverse complement strand
CTAATTTTCCAATTGTCACCTGGATATTCCAACTTTTACTATTTCTTTAGCTAAAAAAATAGAATTACTCATATGCTCGATCGTAAAACATCTCCTTAAAAAACTCAATTTAAAAAATCACTAAGAAATTTTACGAGATTTGGTGTTTGTATAGCCTCTAATTGCAACCATATAATGTGCTACATTAGCGATCCTCAATTCTCCAATGCAAATCAACATGTTACTATCTAAATGTTTCAGACCTTGGCCTTCTAGATTCTTCTTTTCTACTAACACAGAAACACAGTATGTAGTGATCTCGGACTTTTTCCAAGGAATCATTAATACTAAGGAAGTTAATTCTCTTTTATTAGCCGTTAATATTTGTAATATCACGTACTAATTTTCTTAGTCTCTCAATGATCATGGTGACACAAAACCCCATAGAAAACTGCTCGAAGCTTCCTCTTTATGTTAGATAATACAGTTACGTTTAGTAGTTAACAACTAAGAATCCACCACCAATTCTCACTACATACAGAGTCCGGCATAAATTCCGGGTTGAATAAAAGCCATATAAAATGAAGTAACGAAAAAGTATTTATTTTTAAAAATAACATCAGTTAAATGAGATCCATTATTGTCTATGCATTGTTGAAGCCGTTCTCGAAAGTTTTCCACAACTCTGCTTGTCCTTTCTTGTGGAATGACTGCGACTTCTTGACAGAATGCACGTTTAAGTTGTTCGATAAATTGAGGACGAATAATGTAAAACTTTTGATTTGAGGTATCCCTAGAGGAAATAGTCACAGGGATTCAAGTCTGGCGAGCGGCTGGGCCAGCCGATGTTGCCACACAATGAGATCACATGACCAGGGAATATCTCCCTCAAAACTCCATCGACCTTCGCGAAGTGTGGGCAGTTGCCCCATCCTGCTGAAACCAAACTCTGTTCATATCGTGGAAATTAGTTAATTTNAGTCTGCCGAGCAGGCGGGCAAGCCAATGTCGCCACGCAATGAGATCACATGACCAGGGAACATCTCCCTCAAAAACTCCATCGACCTTCGAGAAGTGTGGGCAGTTGCCCCATCCTGCTGAAACCAAACTCTGTTCATATCGTGGAAATTAGTCAATTTTGGTCTGACAAACATCTCCAGCATCTCACAATATCGATCAGAGTTCACAGTGACTGTAACGTTTTTTTTTTCGAAGAAATAAGGACCCCAAATGCCGAATTCTGCAATAGCGCACAATACCGTCACCCGAGGAGAATGCAATGGGCGTTGACGCAAATCTTGAGGGTTGTTCTTGGCCCAATATCTGAAGTTTTGTATATTTACTGTACCACACAGGTGAAAATGTACTTCATCAGTGAACAGCACAACAGCTTTGGGGGCGACATGTTGTTGAATTTCCAAACATAACGTTGTGCGAGTATGAGTGTCTCTTTCGCTGAGTTCTTGCGCGCACATCATTTTGTAAGGATGCATGTGCAGATCTTTGTGAAGAATTCTTCGCAAGCTTCTTTCAGACATCCTTAGAGCTTGGGCGTGTTTAATTGTCGAACACCGTGGTGACTGTAGGACTGAAGCTCTAACCGCTGCCACATTCTCTGGAGTCCTAGCGGTGACAGGTCTTTCGGTTTGTTTTCGTTTCAATGCTGATCCAGTGGCTCTGAAGTTCTCAGTTCATCGTAAAATGGAATTTTTACTTGGTAATGCAACATTCACGTCAAGATTGAAATGCACTCTGAACGCGCGTCTTGTTGCAGTTACAGATTCTTTCTTGATAAAGGTTTCCACAATGAAGCTGACGAAATTTGTATGCAGTGCTTTACAAATCATCCATGCGGGCTTGTAATTTTAAATTTGAAGTTGATTTTACTTTATAGAATTAGTAATTTTATGACATTTTATTAAGCTGTTAGCATGGATTCCTCCATATTTTAGCCCAAATAATTATGCAATAATAATAATATCTTTAATAAGAAATTCATTAAATGTATTTTGGTTTGCAAAATCATCTTCAATAAAATGTTTTACAAGATATTCCCTCTATGTTTACTAGATTTTGTAACAAAAACTAATTATTAAGGCAACCAAAATACTATATGGTCATGTTTTGTTTTTAAACTAGATTGTTTTAAACATGACTAAGATTTTGCCTTAAAGCAACATTTGGTTGCATTTCTAAGAATGTGTAGAATCCAGGATCACATTTATTTGGATATGAAATTATACTAAAATTTTTATATTTATGTCCTGGGGAATATTCTCAAAACTTATGTGAACAGTTGCAGAAATGTAGTCCATTGTATCTTGCAGTAGAAAACTGCTTCAGCCTACTGGAAAACATTCGTCCAAGTGTTGATTATTTTGTCCTGCGAGCACAAGGATTATTTGTCACACTAGTCTTAAATTTGAATACGAAATTTTATGTATTTGCTACACAAATGATTTTTTTCAAAAAAGTTAGTAGATCACATATACAATTCAGTAACGTGGGTCAAGTCGTCTTTTTTTAGTCAATACAATTGCATAATGGTGATAGTGCCATTGAACACTGAAAATTATTTATGTCGTTATATTACTGTTATATATTGCAAATGAATCGTAGTAGTAATGATTTAAAACTTATAGAAACTGTTAGTAAACATTCCCATTGCCAATGTGCCTTGAATGCATAAACCAATAAGATCCCATAATTCATTATTAGATTACATGTTCAGAAAAACTAACTACTGGTGGCTGGATTTTTACCTTGACGTGATTGTTTTGATTTCCGGATCACCACAGACGTCTATTAGGCTTAAAATTTAGATTCAAAGTCATCACCATTGATAGTAGGAAGTAATCACTGCATGCCATTAATTACTAAAATCTATCATGGAATAATTATTTACTTAGGATTACCAATATTCAAACAAAACACGCTATTGAAATTTGCAGTATTGCAAGCAATGGGTGATTAGTCTCGATTTTTTGGTTTTTGCCTTGAAATGAACTATGAGATATTTAGAGTTAATGCGATCACTCAAACGCTTATGGTTCAGTACAAGTGCCTTCAACTATATAAATGCACTATTTAATGCAAAAAACGAACTGGAAACAGCAATGCAGTCACAACTGGTCTAAAAAAATTGAACCTATAAATACAGTGAAGCCAGGTAAAGAGGTAAAAATATTTGCTCTATAATATGAGGACCGGTTAAAGACGGTACCCATATAAGAGTTGCCTGGGTACCAGACCAGTCAGCACCGGTCACCAGTCAGAACTGGCTCGGAATCGGACCGGACATGGTCACTAATTGAAGGTATTTTTTCCATCTCTGTGGGTGCACACACACTTACATTCATGCACAATCGTGAAGAGTTTCAAGTCGATTACACATTCCATTTTTTCTGCAAAGCGGGTATCGAAATAGCATAATAAATGCTTGATTATTTTGTATTACCTCCCAAATTTCCGGCTCATAGCCGTAAATCCAGGATTCATTATAAATGACGATAATATTCAAAAATTTTATCCATCATTATTCAGGTAATTCAAGATTGTTCTTGCAATTCTTTCAGAACCTTCTTCTGTTGGGAACAAATTGCGCCTGCAAATCTTCATTTAATATGGAATAAATAGAGCAAAAAGTTATTTTCACTTTCTTTAGCCATTTTTATCACAGTAAAACGACGACCACTCACCACTTCCTCGAAAACTCGCTCCTTTGCGACCCCGTTTCAGTTTGTGGATGATGTTCACTACATAAATTTGGAGTCATGCAACTTTTGAAGCGCTCAAAAGATTTTTTTATCTGTATTGAGATATTTTGAAAGGAAGCAAATGATGAACAAGAACCCGAAGCTCCCCAATTACAGATTATGAAATTAGTTTAATGCATGACTACCTTAATTGCAAAAGCGAAACAAGATTACTAAGCATTTTTGAAAATTGCAAATCAACTGGTAGTTATCTTTCAAAATTAATATAATGTACCAAAATAGTAATCAGTTTATGACATCATAATAAATTAAAAGTTTTTATATTACTGTTGCCATAGATAAATCGACAATAAAAAATATGGTAATAACAAAGACATTGTAATATATGGTTTAGATTATGATAAAATCCTGTTATTATTAACAACAAAAAATTCACTAATGGAATTCAAGTGAGATTTTTATTTAAAGAAGGCGGATTGACAAATCATTGAACGCAACTTAGCCAACATTTATCTTTCTTCAATTAAAGAGCAATATGTAAAAACAACATACAGTACAATATCTATGAAAGATTTATTGAAAACTTAGTTGTTTTGGTTGATAATGGAGATAATGTCGAAACAATCTTAATCTAAATTTAATAGATAATAACATCAAGTTCACAATTGAAAAAGCGCAAAATAGCATATTTAATTGTTAAATGTTAAAATACAGGAAGACGAATTAAAAATCATTTGTAACTGGTTACCGGTTTGAATTAAAATTATCATTCAAATTTTTCAGTCTCTCAAAATATCCGTAACACTAGAAAAGCGACAATAGGTCAAAATGAAGTATAAGCCTTTTTTGTTTCCTTCAATATTCATTCAGCAAAAACACTAACATGTACATATACTTCCAATTATGTTGATAATCTCATTTAATTTGCTATTAGTAAAAATTTGGTTTCTATTCAATAATTTTCACATTTGAAACATCAGATATAATTATATTCTCAGGGAGTAATTGCTGTCCAAATGTTAAGAAAAGGATCAATGCATTGAATACTAGATATTGCAAGCTCTTGTGATAATATAAAAAAAAATTTCAAATTGAAAACAGAATTAATAAAAAATGAATGTTCACGCCAGCTTGCTTTGGGCCTGGGACAACTATGATCATGGCCTAAGCCGCTTCAAGAAAGCAAAACATTTTGGTTTTGATAATGTTTCTTATTTATTCATACATTTAACTGAGGATTAAATTAGAAATGGCAATTAAGGGAGCGATAATAAAGATTTACAAATCACAAAACAAAAATTAAAAAATTGTCCGTTTTTGCAATCATAAGTATTTGTTAATGAGATACAAAGTGTTCAATGATGTTATCAACTGATTTGGGAGATTTTGTAGGTGCTCTTGTGAGGAAATTATTTACTAAGCAGTACCAAATTTACAAAGACATGTTCTGAGCTTGCTAAAGAAACAACTAGTATAATGAATACATTAAGCGCAGTGACAAATTTGGAAATAAAGAGGAAAGCCCAAATATCATATGAAGTTAAGAATCGTTAGGATTCTTCAAAGTAACCAAAAGTGTAACTTTTTTTCTACACAAAAGGTTTATTTAGAGTCTTTGGCAAACAGGTCTGCGCTGCTTATAATTTCATCAAGTGAGGCTCACAAGGCAACAAGGTCGTTAAATGAATTACTTCTACATCAAATGCCAAGCTTACACTATGCAAAATGATATTGTGTTGACCTATAGATGAAAAAACATTGCCACAAATACAGCACTGCAAAAGCATCAAAGTTAACAAAATTACTAGTGATTCTGCTGAGTTCAGCTCTATCCTGGTCGCAGCATGAACTTATCCTTAACAGCACTTAGAGCAGAAATCAAACAACTATTCTCAAGGTTTGTAAATCGATGAGCATAACCTTATTCAACTCAACGCAGCCGAATTCTTGTCAGTTTTAATTGTGCTTAATCCAACTCATTGTTGTGTCAAAATGTGACTAAATTATAATTTCACGATTACTGCACAATATTTTAAATACGTTTAGGAAAATAAAAATATATAAGAGGTAAAAAAATTTTTAGCCATGCCAGGGGTCTGACAATTGTTCCGTGCCCTGGTAATTATCAGAGCTTTTGCAGTTTGAGATTTAAAAAACTCCCAGAACGGTATGACCGGAGGTACATCTTAAGATGACCAGCTTTTACCGGTGAAGTGAAATTAAGGCTAAACGGATCCGGCTCGTGATTAGTCTGGTCCCGTGTTCAGTAAAGACCGGCTTCCATCTCTGTGCGCTCATACATTGTACGTTTCACGTATTTTTTATTATAAATTTCTATCAAATGGAAAGTTATACTCTACTGCTAGGACACGAAATTTGATTTGAAAAGACCTTAGATATTCAAATAACATAAGTATACATACATGAAATTCTTTTGGACATGAAAAGGATTTTCTAAGAAACTTATAAAATAATAATTGTTAATGTTAATCTTTTGTGTACAAAAGAAAATTGGTAATCAGCCTTTTGAAATACCTTTATGCCAAGATTGAATAAAAAATTACAGTTGCTGACACAGATTTCCAAATGACAATGGTTTACAACTTCCATTTATTATGTCAATAATAATTATTCTATAGGCGCATGGACATGAGAAAAAATTTAGAACAAACTCATAATTACAAAATGTACAGGATTTCTGTTTCTTATACCTATAATTGCTTGAAAAGTGGTGTTGATATGTTTGATGAAAATCTGTTGAAATTTTTTAACTGGAAGACAAGTATTCTGTGGAATTTTTAATTTTATATTCTTGTCAGTATGGTACGAAATAATGCAAATATTATTATGAACTAAGCCAATTTTTGAAGATTCCCTTTTGTTTGCTTAGAGTCAATTTCAAAGTTGTCTTCAACCATAAAAAATCTAATATTTTATTTAAATTAGTTTTCTTAAAATAGCTCATGTCCCTTAAACTTAAGAAAGGCAGCCAAGTCGTCGCAAAGCTTAAATAATTAAAACAGTTTTTTAATATTTCTAATTTATAGTTATGCCACCATAATATTGGAACTCATTTTACTAATTTAAATTTTGCAGATTAGTGCTTTATAAAAAATTATTTAATTATTTTATTTTGTGACAATTTTTCAAACAATGTACATGATAACAGCTTCTTCTTGCTGCTATGAAATTTTCACCTTCTTTATAAATTTTCCTAATCTCTGAACATACACAGTTTTTAATCGACTACTTATGAATGTGTATATCCATTTAGATTATATTTATGGGCATTAGGGATGGGACGAAGCTTAGAATATTTTAATACTTCTACTTTCGCTTTGATTTTAAAGGAAAACAAAAGAAAACAATGAAGGCAAAAGGTCAAAGATACAATGATTGCTACTTTACTAAAGGTTTTTTGTTCTGAAAAAAATTGCTATTTTGTAAACATGCACACACAAGTTGTTATCATGTATACATGTTATTGTGCTAATATATGTAACCCAAGATAGAGCATTCAAGAAATAATGATTTGAATAACAAAATTTCAAATTGTTCGTAGTACAATTTGATTGAAAATATATAACATTGTCTATTTACAATTTTCGATTCAACATTCATATTATATAATCCTTAATGAAATTTGGTTATGAGCTATGCTATTGGCTTGTGGTAATCTCAATGAAATTTTAGTGTTCATTTAACCACATGTGGTAAGCAAAGATCTTAATTTAGACGCGCTATTGCTTTATAGGATTAGAATTTGAGCTGCATTACAAAATGTCATACAAAGTCCACTACTGTCGATAATTTGTTATTAGACAATGAGATATCTCGATATTGTTCAATGGTAATCACTGATGAGGAAAAACGAATGCATACTCTCGATTGGTGGCGATCACATCGGCAACAATTTCCAATCTATCGACTACAAGTGCCTATTAAATGAATGTTGTTAAGCTGTTTTTTCATTGTACCAAAACGTGGAGTCCGGGCCCTTTATTAGCTCTCCCATAGCTCTCGCTGAATTTCAAAAAATCGCTCACTCGCATGACACTTCCGAGAGATATTTCTACAATTATGTAAAGTTGGATAGGAATTCGAAAAAAAATTAGGCCTAGCTTCACACACAAACGGACACATACACACAATGAACTCACCTTTATTAATATAGATTTTTATGACCTACATGTATTTCTATTACTTCGGGTCGTTATATGTAGCCACAAGCTATGACATTAAAATTTTTTACGAAAATTTGGAAGCAGCCAGTCACGCCACGCCGATTCAAGCCGCCGCCGCTGACGAATTTTAGATCCCACGCCACCGCCGATATAAATTTTAAAGGCGTCCAGCTCTAACCTAAGATAAGATATACATTATTCAGATAAATATTGAAAACTAAATGCGTTTTTGGATCCGTATATTGCAAAACGAAATGAGTTTCTAATTTTACCCTTGAAAAATTCTACCTTCAACATTCGAACCCTAACCTTCGTCCCATCCCTAATATAGACCCTCTCGAAGTTTCTGAAAACCTTGGTCTTTGACTCTTAGTTTTGCAAAGGTTGATAATTTGTCTTTGTCCCATTGGTAACGGATATGATAATTTGGTTATAATAATAGAAGCGAGAAAAATGACATCAAACATATTATTGTCAGGCCTGTTGATTGAGAAGACATGATCAAGTTGAAGCAAACAGTACAAAGAGCGTCTGCTCAATAAGTGAAGATAAATACTCAAACTTGAATGTATTGATTTTTGAAGTGAATCGCTTTGGAAATATTAGTTAAGACGACCGATTACAAATTATAGGTTATTGTTTAAGTGACTATTTACATAATTTCACGTAATGCACTTTGCTCTGTTATAAATTTATCATTGACAGCAGCAATTTTAAATTTCAAATTATAAGTCTGCAATCATACCATGTTCAGTTCAATTACCATTCGAAATGAAACAGATAAAATCAATTTCTTCTGATTATGGGTATCATTTTATTTACATACAAATACATGCATAACATGTGATGAATTTCATTGCAGAGTAACGTAGCCTCGCTACGTGGAAAGGGGAAGTGATGTCTGGGGCAATATGCAAATCTTGTTTACCAGAATTAATTATTCCCAATTTCAATGAATAATCACCAAATACTTCGTGTATACTACTAATACGAAAAATCATACCGCATATTATAGGTAGGAACAGCTTAACTTATTAAATAAACTTTTAGACTTTCTTATCAATTCTTCGAAAATACTACTGCTATTGCAAATCAGTAAGGAAATAATCAGAATAATAAACTTCTTGAGATTTAATCTATTTTTATTCATAACTGACAATGAAAGTCAATGCTTACAGGATTCCGCGTTGCGTAGCAATTTAGAATTTAGAACTGCTTTGAATAATTGGAACTGCATGGAAGTTCAATTTTTTTGCTCTGCTACGTGCAACCTCAGAATAGCTTTTTTCATCTATTTTTTTAATTAACTTATAACCTGAAAATGAATTAATTTAGTTCTGGAACTGCCTTGAACTACTAAAATGACCATTTAAAATGCGTTAACACCCTGATTTAGGTGCAGTGTAATAAGATCAGTTATTGCTTTTAAAATTTTACTTAAAACAAATACATGTATATCTATCTTTCAAAATTACAATTCTCAGATTGACTCATGACGATGGCCTAAACGAGGTTTCAGGTATAGCCTTAAAATAGCCAAGCTAAGCATGCCACAGCCTGTCTTGCATCTGAAATGGGCTTAATCTGTATTCTAACAAAGAGTCCAACTTTGGGATAAGCTAATGGAGTTATGATAAGACTGATTCTTAGTAAATTGGATTAATCCTTATTATTTAGATCTCACTTTAAAAAGCACATGAAACTATCTCTGTGCATTTATTGAAATGCGTATTTCAATCAGACGATCTCTAGTCCTATGTCATTGTAAACAAATTCATTATTAAGTTAGGACTTTGAAATTTATAAGATGTTTATTCAGCAAGCATCGAAGTAAACATGCGTCATATATTAATGAGTTGAGCAAAGTGTATATTGACTTTTTAAACTTAAATTTCCTCTCTTCGGTAATTATAAATTTTGTGCAAAAAAAGAATGTTGCAAGGTTTTGGCAACCTCACTGCCTAATATTTATAAGATAAATTTGTTAATCATGCCCATTTCGGAGAGGTATTTCTCAGACAAATGCAGCAAAAGTTTGAATCTTATAAGAAAGTTATGATTGCAACTTGGAAGAGATTAACTCCAGAAACCATCCGGTGTTCATAAGCCTAAGTTCTTGTGTCTTAGAGTGCATTGTAAATCCAAAGATTGATATAGGCAGAAAATGTTGGTAAAAAAAAAGATCTGACCCGCCCCATTTAAATTGTTTCCAATTAGTCTCATTTCAGGCCCATTTTATGATCTTTACCAAGAGGTTGGTTAGAAACTTATAATAAAATCAACACTGAAGTTGACAAAAATAAATTGAGTTTTATGAGAACATAGGATACTATTAGAAAATTACAAAATGTATATTTTATTTTTTAAAACATTGCTTACAAATTATATTGCAATCACCGCGCTTAGGGTAACTTGTAGTGTTATGCAATAGTAAGTTATTTTCGATTTCTTTGTCCTATCGGGCCATGAAGATATCTATCTAAAACTTAATAAAGCTAATCAAGAATATATCTATGAATTTATAAGATTACAAGCATGATTTCTATACAACTATGATTAAGTAGTTTACATAAATGTCCATTTCAGAAAGACTATAGCAGCACAATCAATAGATACATTAAGTATTGCACTTCAGAAATTAGATAGTGGAACCCATGAATTTAGAAGCTCTTAATGCTGTGTATGATTTTATAGTTTTCAATGGTTTGATTGAAAGCAGGAATAGAGAAAAGAAATTGAGAAATTATGTGTGACGGTCGATTTTATTTGTGTGTCTTGTGGTCATGAGCATGTTTTCCCTTACTGTAAATGTAGTACTATACATGGACACATCGAGTGTATTGTATTTTTGCAAAGACAATATAAGGCTTCTTAAAGGAAGACGATTTTCAATCTGTGATACATGAACAGTAATTTTCTCAGAAACCCATTGAGAAATGAAGGAACGGGTGCAAGCAGACGAAAATCAACTCACAAATGTTTTGAAGAATTAGGTACCATTATGTCTCAAGAATCAGGACAAGTTCCTTTTACATACCCTGATATAATTCAATGATTCAGTGGAAGATTTCGGAAACAGAGTGCTTCTTCTGAGTGAGCAAAATAATTATTGGCATTAAATCATCAGACATTAAGAATAATGAGGATAGAGATGTTGCAAGACCTCCGGGACAACGATATTTATTCATAGAAAGACTAGAAGCGAAATCAAAGAATATTTCCAGCAGAAGAATGTAAATCCCATTTCTACTAGAACATGATCTAGAGAAGGCCTACTACGTAAAGCATTTCAATGTGTTTACCCAACGCAAATAAAAACTATTTGAGAATCAATATTCATGTCCAGAAAGCTTCCTGGTCTCGATCCGTATACGGTCCCTCAAGGACTGGGACCAGATCCTGAGACTAAAAACAAAACTTCGATACTAAATACCTACATGTGCATAATATCAAGAATTCCCATTGCAGTGTTTCAAACATTAAGACTTTTTTTAAAATTCAATGTACCTCTTAGTAGCAGGAAAAAACTCTGTTGATGGAGCTGAAGAAGCAATTTAACCCATGATAAATTGGTGAAACACAAACAATTTTATCCTTAATAAATCCAAATGTAAGGAACTCAGAATAAAGAAGTCAAAAAATTTGCAATTAATCATTCCTCCAGTAAATGACATTAAACACGTTAATGAATTAAAGGTGCTGGGTATTCAATTTACTGAAACTTTATCTTTTGCTCACCATATAAAAATAGCGTAAAGAAAGCATCCAGGCAAATATTTTTGTTGCTAAATCTCAAGCATATGAAATCTACAAAACATGAGTTGACTATGCTATTCAAACATTTGGTTGAGCCAATTTTGTATTATGGAATTCAAGTTTTGGGTGGTTCGCCCAACTATCTTCTTGAGAAAATTGACTCGGTATTCCAAAGAGCTCAATATACAGACATTATTAAAGAATGTGTACCTATTAAGTGTGTAGTTAAATCTCAAGATGACCAGCTTTATCAAGCCATTTCGGAATGTTCAGATCACATTCTCTGTGATATTCTTCCTTCTAGGACAACATATGGTCAGAGGTTAAGAACTCGACTCCCTACTGGACAATATCTAAGTAAGGAGAAATATTTACGAATATTTCCTGATAGACATTTCCGATTCTTATTTATTATATATATATATATATATATAATGATTTGATTAAAGACTATGCTATATATATACATTTGGCGGGAAACGATTCGAAATTTCTAAGGCATTTAGCGGAAATCGCACTATTTTCACAAAAAACTTATTTCCTCAGGAATCTTGCTGTACCTAACAATGCTGCCTTCTGTGCTACCGCTCCTCCCCACTTTGGTACTCCTAACTTCTCCAAGTACCACTTATGCTTCTTACTCACTGCTCCTAGTGCGCCTACTACTACCGGGACTACTTCAACCTTCTTTAACTTCCACAGCCTTTCTATTTCCTCTGCCAACTCTCTGTACTTGTCTATCTTCTCTTTCTCCTTGCTTTCTACATTTCTATCCTTTGGTACTGCTATGTCTATCACTGTTCCTAATCTTTTCTCTTAGTCTACCACTACTATGTCTGGCCTCCGTGCTTCTATCACCTTGCTTGTCTGTATGTTGAAGTCCCACAGTATCTTAACCTTCTCATTCTCGATGGCTCCCTGCGGCTTGTGCTCACACCACTTGTCTCCTGCTTCCAATCCATGTCGCCTGCTCAAGCTCCAGTGTATCATTCGTCCTACCTTGTCATGCCTGAACCTATACTCATTCTGCGCCAACTTCTCACATCCTGCTATCAGATGATCTACTGTCTCACACTCTTTCTTACATACCCTACACTTATCACATACTTCCATTCTTCTGTCTATATGTTTCTTCACCCAGTTTGTTCTTATTGTTTGCTCCTGTGCTGCCATTATCAATGCTTCTGTTTCTCTTTTAAGTCCTGTTCTCTTTAACCACTTGTTGCTCTCTTTTCTGTCACACTTTTCTGTGTTCCTCCAGTATTCTCCATGCATTGCCTTCTGCCTATACCTTGTTTGTCTCTCTGATTCCATCCTACTCTGGTATATATACCTTCTTTCCTTCACTCTCAGCTCTTCCTTAACTCCTTAGTGACCTCTAGTAGTGACCCCTTAGGTTGCTTTTCTACATATTCCTTTACCCCTAGTGCTTCTGCTTCTACAGTTTCCTCTACACCTAGTAGTTCTTTCTCTCCCTTATGCCTTGCCATGTACAGCCTATCTACATCTCCATTTAATTTGAATGCTCTCTCTGCTGCTAGTATCTTCCTTGTCTCCCTGTCTAATTCACTCAGTTCCTTCTTGTTCCACCTAACTATTCCTGCCGAATATCTCAACAGTGGTGTCGCCCACGTATTAATTGCCTTTATGCTGTTCTGCCCATTCAATGCTGACTTCTGTAGTACCTTCCTTACTCTCCTCTTTTGTTCTTTCCTTAGCCTCATCTTCATTTCCTCGTGATGTGTTCTGTCCTTCTCTATTACTCCTAAGTACTTGTACCCCTCCTTGACTTCCTCAATCTTATCCCCACTGCTTGTCCTCAAACCATCCCCATCCACACACTTGCCTCTAGTCATTGTCACTGCTGCGCACTTTCCTAATCTAAATTCCAACCCAGAATCTCTGCTTGCCTTCTCCAATGTCTCCACTTGCATCTGCAACATCTTCCTTGAACTAGCATACATCTTTAGGTTGTCTATGTACCACAGGTGACTTACAGGCTCTACCATTATTTTCTATCTTTCTCTATCACACCTAAGTACTTGTACCCCTTTTCGACTTCCTCAATCTTATCCCCACTGCTCGTCCTCCAACCATCTCCATCTATGCACTGCCTCTTGTCATTGTCACTGTCGCACACTATCCTAATCTAAATTCCAATCCAGAATATCTGCACTATTGTTGGTTATTGCTTGAAGATGTGATGAAACTGTAATCTTGCTTGACTTAATTTTCTTGAAGAATATAACTTAAGGTGCTTTTTAATTAAATTATTTAGAAATGACTGGGATGTCAGTACTTGAGTGATATGGAAAATCTCTTGCTACCTAGAAAAATATTCGTTTCCCAAGTTGTGCTACAGAAAGTATAATAATAGACTTCGGAATCACTCAACACAGTATCAACCAATGAAATAAACACAAAGATAAAAAAATGGAAAATGATAGCTATCTAAGCATCATAAAAACCGACTGAAAAGAGGAAAAAATACATATCGACAATAACTCTTAACGATCATAATCTGAGTTTTTCTTTACAATAGAGGGAGAATAGAAAACATTTACATCTAAAAATATATCAGTATTGATAAAACAATTTTGTCGACGTTTGGAAGTGACGTGAATTAACGCACTCAAATTCTATAAATTCTATAATTTTGGTATTCAAAAGACATTCAATTTTTTTTTACAGATTTTGGTAATAATTTTGCAAACATTAAATGCATCATGTCTCTCGAATGCAAATAAACTTATTACAGACTTATGATAAAATCTATTTCTATTAGTGCGAACTTCAGTGAGTTACAGGTCAGCCGCTTTTCTTATAAGCTCTGTTAGAAGATATCCGTATTCGCATTATCATTTTCAACCTCTTCTCCCACTAGCGTTATTTTAAAGCAGTGGCTCTCAACCGGGGTCCACATGGACCCTAGGAATTCATGTAATTTTACTGGTTGTAAACACACAAAAATAACAAATTGGCGTTTCACTGTGACATTTTGGTGGTCAATGTGGCAATTCTAATTAAAAACGGGTTTCATTACTGAGAATGGAGTTTCTACCGAAATTTGCACTATGTATAAATACTAACAGTAAAAAATATTCATGCAGCTGTTCTATTTTTATAGTAATAAAGTAAAAGAAAAAGTCATTTACTATATCTTTAATATTAACAATTCTCTATCGTTTTATTAGTGATCGTTTTTTTAAGGGGAGGGCACAGCTAAAAAATTAAAAGTAAAAGAGTTCTATGTTTAAAAAACGGTTGAGAACCACTGCTTTTAAGAAACAAAACACCTTTTTTCAAATGTTGAACAGTTTTATCAAAACCTGTTAAGAAATTTGAAATCCTTTAATGGTGTGAAAAATTATGCATTATACTTCGCTCAACTTTTAGAAGACTGAATTTAACATGTATAGGAAATGAACGATTATGAAAGGGTTCAATAAAATGGTAGGCATTATTTATAAAAAATATTGCTATTACAATTTATGATGATTGACATGAAAACGAGGTTAGTTTTATATAATGATATAAAAAAATAGCTAGCAATAAAATTATTGCTATTTCCTCCCACTATATATAAATATATATATATATATATATATATATATATA
>CABFPE010000039.1:1027388-1048881 GCA_900660155.1 Hofstenia miamia | reverse complement strand
TTCAAGAACCATAATGCGATGTTAAAATGCTTATTGAGGTCCAATCCAACTCAAATAAACTTACTACTATAATTTCTGAAAAATAACAATTTTTCCCAGAAAACATATTATGCTAATTACCAAGCGCTCGAGCTGATTCAATGCATATTTATGCGGCAATTCTAGCATTATTATGCTTTAGAGTCTCAAATCAATGGACCCAAATAAAATTTATTTTTGATTGTATTTTTTTGACAATTGCTAATCTCACCCACAAATACTTTTTCTTTATACTGATAATGACAATAAATTATTGAATATCAGGACATTCACTTTTGCATTCAGCAATTAGTGCTTCAGAATACCTCCGTTAGATTAATCTTTGGATTGGAAGGACGAGAATCTAGAACGGATGCTTGGACATCATTGCATTGGTAACCAATATAACAAGAAATTGCCTATAAGCTATCTTTAGTAGGAAATATTATTGCAAGTTCCTCATTGTCGTAAAAATTGTGGACAAGGTGCATTCTCATTTTCGGCCCCGCTCACGTGTAATGCATTTCCTCTACGAATACGGATTCTCCATGCATGCTTTTAAAAAGTAGCCTAAACGCATTTATTTACTGACTTTGTAAATACCCTGATTAAATTTTATGCATTGGAGCACTTGTTTGTTTACACCTGGGTAGATTG
This sequence comes from Hofstenia miamia, assembly GCA_900660155.1. Lineage (NCBI taxonomy): Eukaryota > Metazoa > Xenacoelomorpha > Acoela > Hofsteniidae > Hofstenia > Hofstenia miamia. The sequence goes on along the minus strand of CABFPE010000039.1, from coordinate 1,048,206 downwards.
CTGCGCGGCATAAATATATATATATATATATATATATATATATATATACATATAAATACAGATTGTCCATAAACTCTGGACACAATAAAATTTCATAATTTTACCACTATCTAAATAAGTAACCTTCTTTCCAGACAAAGTACATTAAATTTTTAAATTAAGCCTCCATAGCCACTGAGAAATATACGTGTAAATCTTTCTTGAAGCAAAAGATATGAATAATTTTAAGGCCTGCATTAAAAAATAGTTAATTTTCCTGTGTCCAGACTTTATGGACCTCATGTGTATATATATATATATATATATATATATATATATATATATATAATTGTAAAGTTTTATGATATTGATATAAATAAAAAAGAACTTCAAAATTAACTTGAAATTGACAAGTCTCTAAATGCATCAATATAGTAGTAATATATAGTGGTAACATAGTAGTCAGATTTATATTTCTGTACAGTGTGAGTTTGAGATCACTTTGAAACAATCAGGACCGAAATTGATAAAGCCAGAACTAGAAGTGAGGCAATAATAAATATGGTGTCCACCTTACCGTTTTCACACTTTGTAAGCTCGATCCGATGCTTTTGTTTTCAGAAAACTGTAATTAAAATGTCCATAAGCTCCTTCTAAAAGCAGAAAAGTCAAAATATTAAGCAGATATGGTGACTTATACAGGCAATAATTTTGATGGAAATTACATTTTTATTACAATCTATATTCTAAAAATGCATATCTTGCGTTTTAATATTGACTGAATAAAATATAAGCTTTTTAAAAATGAGGCAAGCATATTATAATAAATGAAAATATAGTGATAATGCAAGGTTATATAGGCAAATCCTGACCTATTTTGAAAAAATACAATAATTTTAAAATTATTTGCTTGCTTCCCAATTGAATATGCATCAATCTGTAAACTCGTCCTTTTCCTGTCAATGATTTAATGGAAACCTTGTAATGTTAATGAATGCATTGTGGACATTCTATGAGAAACAACACTTTTCAAGAAAATCTTAAGCAACTGTAATTGGACATCAGAATACAAGGTGGGATACTAATTTAGATTACTTGAAATACTGTTTCAAAAAAGACTTAACTTAGAAATAAACCAAATTTAAAGATGCGGTGGCTAATATTATAAGCCAGCCTGTTTAAGGCAAATCTTTTTTCTGACTGCCCCATAATTCTGAAGTCTTAAAAATTGAAAAGTACAAATTTTGCTGCTCGCCATTGATTTAAAAATAGCTTAAAACATCGTCATGTTCGTTTATGGGTTCCTGATGTAATACTTAACCCTTCTAAGTCGTAACTTTTAAAATGTGGGCATCGTCGTTTAGTGTAAATTTGTTAACCCAAATGATAAATTCCATATTATCTAATATAAATAAATTTAAAGAATTGTGTTCAATCTACATAGATTCTTTCACTTATAGCATGCTGTTTACAGCAAAATTTGAAAGCTTGTAATACTTTTCTGTAGTATTTTGTAAATATTTGCATGGAAAAAGGTATCTTCGCCGTTCTTTTTCAAGTGGAGACCTTGTTTTCTTTAATATCATAGAGTCACTCATCCATTGACGCATATAGTCACGCATGTGTTTGATATAGGTATTTATACAATTATTACTGCCAGACATGTCAGGAAGCCGAGTTTCTAACGTATCAAGCCGAACTGAGCCGAGCCGAGCACGAACACTGCGTGGATACACAACGAGCCCAAAACGAGCCTTTATTAAGCCAAGCAAATTTTCTTAATTGGTTTATGCGGATTTTTCTTACTCTTTCATTCAATACACCTTTTTTATAATCTTATTTTAAAATGCATAATAAATAATTGCAAGAGCGATGTAAAAAAATTGAGAGCAAAATTTATTATGTTAAAGACAAACTCATTTGCCTATCTCCGGCACTTTCCACCAGTGCAATAAAGACTTATCGTTTGTTCATTTTCCTTGTTTTTCTATGAAGTGTGTGGTAAATTTTACTCATTGAGATACATTAAAGATATCAAGAATAGAGAATATTTTCCTTTGCTCAAATATTGCCAAAGTGAAATCTTGTGAGATATAATGTTAACTGATTAATTTTGCAAGTTCTCTTGTATATAGTAGGTAGATTTTTTGGCAAAGTGCTAACAATTTGTTAAAAAATAATTTACATGATAGCATGAAGAAAACTAATTGTCCATAGCAATGTTATAAACTTGATTTAGATATAAGCTAGCTTGTTCAATGTGACTGCTTTTTTGCACCAATCAGTGTAACTTCTCACATTTATGGTAATTAGTTAAGTGCAAAACCAGATTACACATGGTAAAACTAAATAATTTTCATGATTCCTTTTCTCAAACCAGGGTGCATGGTGATACTTGAGTTAGACTGTCGATATAGTGTAGTCCAGCATTTCCAAGGTGTCCCGGATTCGACCTAATACTGCAATTAATATTTTTGTATATCATTCAGGGTGGTTATGGGTCAACTCGTCCAACAGTCAAGTCAAAAATTCAATGGGTGGGGTTTCTCGGCACTCTTATACAAATCGGGTCGCGGGTCATTAATTTTTGTTAGGGAGGAAGAGCACTAACAGAATTAAGGAAATATTTAAGAAGTCAAACCCTTCAATCTTTAAGATTATTAAAGACTAATAGATTCTAATTATAATTGTATTTTTTATTGATTTTGTCTTGTTTTCATTAATGCTTTTAGTAATCCTTCTTTGATTGGTTTGGGGTATGGATCATTGTTAGACATGCCAGGTCAGGTCACAGGTTAAAAATTGAATGAAAATCACTGTAAACATCGAAGCATATTTCATGCTCAATATTAGAGTTCAAAATGTCCTAATCCAGGTGAACTACCATCATCAAAATATCTTCATTACTTGAATCTTGAATCATGATTGAAAGAGCTTCATCACCAACTTTCTCAACTATTTACAAGCAACATTAGTGATTTGAAAGGAGAGTTGCATGTATGCAACTAACTAAGATATAAAATGATTTGACATAATACAGTATTCTTAATATTTGTTATACTAAATAATTTGGGGTGATGTAGTTACCCCATATGACAATAATCATAGAAATGCAGTTAATATTGTAAATAATGCTGCTAAACATTGCTGCTATTTAGCATTATTAGGCAATTAGGTCGTTGATTTACCGGAATTTCCCGTGTTAACAGCAACGTAATTAAGGACTGTGGGGTTACAGAAACACCCCAAACGACGTAGAACGGTTAAAATGAGCTTTCAATATGATATTTCTTTTAAGGGCCTGGCTTCCAAGTCAATCTTGAAACTATATTGTTGAGCTAAAATGATTTATTCCTCAATTTGAAATGAATTCAGAAAACCAAATACCAAACAAATGCCTAAACTGCTTAAACAGAAATGTGTGTACTTTTTTTTACATTTTTTACATTGATGGCTGCATTGCGCATTCAAATTCTATAAACTAAGTGAGAAAATAAAAAATTTCTAATGGATTTGTAACTGTTTTCTATTTTTAACAAAATGTATTGAGTGCAAAAAAAGACTAGTCTATTTTTAAGGGCACTAGAGAGCACCTGTTCATTTACTTAGGACAAGGGGAGCTGACCGGTGCCTCCAGTGCCCCTGCCTCTAATAATAATAATAGAAGACTTTATAAAGCCGGCGAAGGCAAAGTAATAATGAGGACAGTCACATGAGATGAAGTAGAGCAGATGGATGAGTAAGCAGAAAGAGAGTACGGATCAATTAAAAGGAAAGAAATCAGGGATTTTTTGAAGGACGAGAAAAAAGTCAATAGCAGTTGAAGGCTTGAAGGTCAGGAGGAAAAGGAAATTAGCAGAAGCTCAAGCATGATTAAAAACCAATGAATGGTGCGATGCTTCTTGAGACTATACGAACAGAGAGCGTAACAACACCATCAGAGCGAGTACAGTGGGAATTTGAGAATGTTATAAAATCAAATGGATCAAGGTCCAGATTGCGAGTCAGTAAACGATTGAACAAGAGAAGATCACAGGCATGAAGGGGAAGTGACAGAGGGAGAGTGGCGAATTTTAGCACAGCATCTTTGCATGGTAAAAGAGAAATCCAGTTTAAAGCATGTTTCTGGAACTGTTCTATGGAGTGGAACAAGACATGAGACTGCCACCAACAAGGAGAAGCATAGAGAAGTATAGCAGGAGGAATAATCTTGAAAAACAAAAGCTTCACAACAGATTAGGTATTGAAGGGAGCATTATGAAAGAGAGCAAAGAGTGCGGAACTAGCTTTAAAGAGACGCAAGGACACATGCCCACTCCAATTTAAGTTGGCAGTTGAATTCCAAGATTAATATAATAAGGAGAAAATCTCATTGGAAGAGGCAGTTCCATTGGAGGAGACACTGAAAAGAAGATACCGTATGCCTTGGTTGGACTAAAATCAAGATGGTTAACAGAATACCAAATAGACAAGATCAGAGGAGATGCCGGAGGCAAGAAAGTGCCAAAGTAAAAAAATCGCAGTGTCATCGACATAGAGTAATCAGGACGAGATGAGAGCACATTGAGGGAGGCCGTTAATAGCAACAAGGAAGAAAAGATTAGCAAACACAGATCCAAGAGGTTTTCCAACAAAGTGGAGAACGCTTAGAGGAGCAAATGAAGATGCATTAAATGGATGGAAAGAGTTGAGGAAGCATCATGAATTACAAACGAGAATATACCATCAGGTTGGCAGGACCAGATAACTTGCAATTCTTAGGCATGTGAGAAATGTCATGGGCGTTAAAGACGACATTTCAAAGACGAATAATTGGGGAGGCAGGGTTGAAAGAGACTAGATCAGAAAAAGTAAGTATTAAAGAGATCAGCTTTCTCCAGGTCGGAGTGGGCAGAGAGATGATTCTATTTCAAATTGGGAAAGACAGGCTTGGAATGAGAGAAATGTAAAAATGAACTAGAGTCTTGAAAGCATCTAGATGAGAGGCTAGACAGAAGAGAGATTTTGTCAAGTTCAATAACATTGATAGCATCTTGTGTGAGAGAATAAAGTTTCAGCGAATCAGAAGAACCAAAATGTCGTTCGTAAGATTCGAGTTTCTTCAAGGAAGACATAGTGAGAGGCTTTCAGACCATACATCAGGATCCATGAGTGAATAATGAGAAGCTTGATCACACACAATATGCAAGGATGAGAAAGGAGAATCAGTAAGTGTTCTCTAATCAATATCTAAAATTACCTAAATTTAAAAAATGAATGATAAATTTGTGTATTTAAAGAACGACAATTTTATATTATTTTGATTTTTTCTAAATTATGTTGTTTGTTCTGGTCTATTGATAGCAAATTTCTTTAGATCCAATTGATTTCGACTGTGCTAAAATTCGTCGTATTGATAGTAAAGGTGGTAAAATATCGGTTGGTGGAGATGAAGTGAACTACAAGAAAAATTTAAATTGCACAGTGAGAATAAGACCAGATAATCTTTTGAGTAGTCTAGCATATCCAAATGCGTATCCTCCAAAAATTGGTTTCAAGTTTATTCGTTTTAACATTAAAGACAAATGGAAATGGAGTGAGTTATGCGAAGATTACGTAAGTAATACTCGCTTCTTTTAAATATGTAGTTTTTCATAAAGTTAAAATGTGCAATAACTTCATTGTTTAGAAATGGCTTAGAATATTGATATTAGCAGGCCTAATTATTGTGCATATTAATTTTGTAATATATATATATATATATATATATATATATATATGTCACTGGAATTTACAGAATTTTGCTCATAAAATAAATTTAGCCTTTATAATGCACACATGTCTAAAAGGTTGACCTATTTCAAGAATTTAATGTTTTAAAATAGAAAGAAAACATAATTACAACCAAACACTTAGTTAAGTATGTGCTAGGAAGAAATTTAACATGGCAATGTAAATAGCTATTAATTCAGGATCTCATTTTCTTTAGTTTCTTTCTTANAGTTAATACTATAATATATATATATATATATATATATATATATAGTATATATATATACATATAGCATCATATAAAATTGGGAAATATTTCAGAATTTTAAAAATTCCATTATTTTTCATAAAATAAAATGCTGTGTATTTTCTTAAATAAGTAATTCAAAATTTGACGAATATTTGTTATTAAGGTTAGTTTCGCTTCCGAGTAAATATTTGGAAACCGGTAACACTCCACCCAATAAATTAAAGTTATACATTGTAATACAAAATGAAGGCTGCAAAATTAAAAAATAGAACAATTTATTTAGTGTAACTAGAATATATAGTACCATTAAATGAGCATTTTTCAAACAATTGAAAAATTTGAAGTACAATAAAATTCTACATCTACATCCTATATTCAATTATCCTGAAACCCTGGACTTTTGTAATATTAAAATATGCTCTCTCTTTGTAAATTTTCTTCCATGGAAAAATATTTTTACTTCAGCCTATGCAAATATAATACTCTGCTTCCATCATTCGAAACAGTATTTGTCAAATTCATCAGGTATCTGAGGTAGTAAGCTTCAAAATATTTTTTGTTCTAAAAAATTACAATTTAATTGATTAGAAATGTTCATTTGCTTAAACTTCTAGTTAGTTTGTTCTTCTGTTTTTGTTTATATTCTCTCACTCGTAGGTAGCAATATATGCAGGATCAATGTTTGAGGCCCCTATAACATTAAATGGTCAAAATAAAGGTCTCTGTGCTAATGCCCTAAAAGACCTCCCTGAAGATGATTACCATTATTCATTGAATAGCATGGATAGTTTTGTTCGATTTGTTAGTGATGCATCTATTGAAGACGAAGGATTTGATATGTCTTTCACTGCTTACTACCCTGCCACCGGAAGTAAGCTTATTTCTATTGAATTACAACGTTTAACAAAATTTCCTCTAACCATTAATACTTATACATAGTCATATAGATATGAAAATAGTTTCATAGGTATTAAATTACACCAGACTGCTATAATTATATCCATTTCCTAATTTGATACAAATAGAACATATGTAATGTTTATATGCACAAGACTATCTAGAAAAAGATAATGACTGATATTATCAAATTTGAATTACACCAATATTAGCTTAAGTCATAAGATGGCGTAAGTTTATTATAAATTTTAATACGGTTATTTTAGCAATTTGTGCTAATCCGGCTAATGAATTTCTGTGTGCTAATGGTCATTGTATTTCCTCTGAGCATCGATGCAATGAATTGGATAACTGTGGAGACAATTCGGATGAAGTCAGCTGCAATTATGACAATGGTATAAACTTTTGTTTAAATATTTGCTTGCAAAATTGCTAAGGAAGAATCAAATGATTGAAAACATTTCTCAATCAATTAAAACGAAGCGCAACATTTTGAATTGGTAGTGCTACATTCTATATATGATAATTATTACATTGAAAAAGGTAGAAATATGGGAAAGGCCTATTAAGTGTTAAGTAGAAGCACAATTGCTATGATTAAAGGAGAAGGTAGATAAAACGAAGGAATCATTTCTGAAGATAAGTAGAGAATTAAAAAAGGTGAAGGAATCGACAGAGAGGGCGATAATATAGAAGATAACACCGCCATATGAACACATAGAGCTCTCAGTAAAGTTCTCAGAATTCCTGGAAACTGGTGAGTTCTCCGGGTTTAAATCCCACCAACGCAAGGGCTGCGGCAGGATAGAAGGAAAATTTTCATGTGGACTGTTGACTGGGCTGAGCCGAGCTAAAATTAAAGGTGCTACGGGCTGAGTGCGGGTACAATTTTTTACTTAATCTTGCAAAGCAATGTGTTTGAAATATTTCCCCATTTGTTTTGTAGAGTGTATACAACAAGCTATTCCAGACTATGAAATCATTTCATTTTGCTGTTCTCCTATACACTATCTGCGGTTTTTCCCAATATTGATCACACACTAATTATTAGACTAAAAGTACGGAGGTTGATTGCAGGCAAGAAAAATCACTTTAAAGCCTTGGTTTGAGACTTCCTAAGCCATTTGCAATCCAAAGTGAGGGCACCTATGGGCAAGACAGTAGCGTGCAGTGCACATATTAATGGGGAAGCGGAATATGATATAATTATAAAATTTATATGTTTGTAATGCATATGTTGCATATAATTTTAATTTCAAGCATATAAATCATTATCTAAAATTTTTACCAGATAATATAAATATAACATTTTATTTCCAGAAACAATTAGCAATGCTCACAATTCAATTGACGTTATGTCGCTCAATTATCTTGAAGATCATATTGGTAGTGTGAACAATTTATAAGAAAAATCTTGACAAAATGACGAATTGAATCAGTGTATTACAGTTTATTACAGATTGTCAGTTTTAAAGATTTTGAAACTGATCAATATAGGTTAGCCAAATACAAAAATTTACATCTGAATTTACTAAATTGACTGTATTTACTTCAACAGTTATATATTTCTATTTTAATGTTATTTCTATACATCCATTTTTGTAAATTAAGTGAAATTTTCTTGTGATTGTTAAGTAAAAAAATCTAATTTTGAAAATTACACTTTGACTGTCATCAATTATAAGTGATTTGGAGGCTAAATTGCAGTTCTAGCTTAAAATTTCAACCACCATTGTGCTTCGACAATATAAATCATTGAACAATCCCACGGTAAGATTTCCACGGTCCTCTCATAGTATTTTCGAATTTTGATTGGTTGGAGATTTTGTCAATTACGTTAACAAAGTGTGATAAAGGAAGCGACAGACAGTTGCGCGGACTGTTTTCCGTTGTAATTGAGAAACATTGATTTTTATCAATACCAATTATCACGATTAAGGTGCGGTCAAGCAATTATTACGAAGCAAATTTAAGTAATAGGATATTGATTATTAGTGTATTACAGTTTATTACAGATTGTCAGTTTTAAAGATTTTGAAACTGATCAATATAGGTTAGCCAAATACAAAAATTTACATCTGAATTTACTAAATTGACTGTATTTACTTCAACAGTTATATATTTCTATTTTAATGTTATTTCTATACATCCATTTTTGTAAATTAAGTGAAATTTTCTTGTGATTGTTAAGTAAAAAAATCTAATTTTGAAAATTACACTTTGACTGTCATCAATTATAAGTGATTTGGAGGCTAAATTGCAGTTCTAGCTTAAAATTTCAACCACCATTGTGCTTCGACAATATAAATCATTGAACAATCCCACGGTAAGATTTCCACGGTCCTCTCATAGTATTTTCGAATTTTGATTGGTTGGAGATTTTGTCAATTACGTTAACAAAGTGTGATAAAGGAAGCGACAGACAGTTGCGCGGACTGTTTTCCGTTGTAATTGAGAAACATTGATTTTTATCAATACCAATTATCACGATTAAGGTGCGGTCAAGCAATTATTACGAAGCAAATTTAAGTAATAGGATATTGATTATTATTGCTGTTCATATTATTAAATCAATTATTACAAAACTTATATAGTTCAATTGTTCAACAAGAAAAAACCTACCCAAAATACAGTATTTTACATTATTTAAGTGACGAAAATGAACAGTAATTAGTTTAATGTTTAGAATTTAAGAAAAAAAGGAAATTTAAAAGAATTGTAAACTTATAAATATGTTGTGTAAGCATAAATATTTTTTTTCATTTGTTCAAATAAATTTCAATGGGCAGGCGACGCTTACCTTGCTTACACTTAATGCACGCCTCTGGGGTAAGGTGGTTTCTAAAATTCTTTTTTCATAACTTCCTAAGACAATGGTAAACTTATGAGTTTAGTTTGATTAAATTCTAATGATTAGGGAAAAATGTGGTAGGCTAAAGCAGTTAGCAGCATAGAGTCAAACAAATCAAAATGGTGTTAGATGCCCAATTTAATCCTCATTGAATGCACCCATCTTAATGTAGCTTGAAATATCCTAATCTTACATAAGAACAAAAATGAAAATGAATCTGTTCAAATTTGATATTTATTAGAAATCTATTTTGAAATTCGTAAGTCTAGTTGCTCTTTTGCTATAACTACTAGAACAAAGTACTGACAATTGTGATAACACAATTATGCATTTTAGGGTAAATTTTTTATTTATTAAATTCTTGAATATGTTCTCAACTTGAAGACAATCACTAAACCTTCAAATAAAATTTGCCAAATAATTGATAGAGTTAATGACTAAAAATTTATTAGCGAGATTTCGCTAGTACCTCATTAATCTTAGAGCACATGCATTTCAAATTTGATAAATGATAACGAAATGATAACAAGCGGTACTAACTAACTGTAATTTAAGCGTTGAATCTTGTGGGTACTTTGCAAGATCAACTCCTAAAAAATTACGCGTTGTTCATTGCAGCAACCGCATTCACAAGTGTTGTCTTTACAATCATTTTCGTGTTTTGCGTTCGAGTTATTTGTAAAGAAGATCGCAAGAAGATGCTCTATGAAAAGAAGCCCAACAAAAAGAAGAAGAAAAGCACTACAGTAAACCGGAAAAATCACGGACTCTGATTGAGCTTTTCTTAATTGAGCAATTTCTTGTAAATATTTTGTGTACATAGCATATAGTTTTGTAAAACTGCTTGAGATATTTTAAAATGCATGAAGAATATTAATTCATTTCTTTTTGGAATTTCGCTATATTAAGAGTCCAAGCAAATGCATTTATTGCCACGTATGCATAAGTCTAATATTTAACACAACATTTTTTTACAAAACTAATTATTTTATATGCACTTCTAGTTAAGAAGCAATTCTAAAATTATTCGACCGTTCATTGAATTTATTATCTAAACCCAATAACGCTTACTTATTTTTTTCAAATTTTATAACAATTGTTAATACTTTATATAATAATGAAGACATAAAAATGTAGTTTAGAGATTATTGATACCAAAATGTATTTTATTTTATTTATTTATCTTGAAGTAAAAAGCCTACTGAATTTAATTGATCAATAAATTTGGAAGCCATACCTAATGTGTCCAATGAAAAACTTGAAAGTGATTTTAAAAAGATACCCAGCTTCTTCCAATAATTCATTGCTTAATATTTGCCCAACAAAATGGGATGAAGACCATGTTGCACTCATTCGCTTCACTGATATTTTAGAGCCTATTGTTCGATCATTACAAGAGTTATTTCTCAAAAAGGTGGTGACGTTGAATCATGACAAGGTCCCTATTAACATCAGTCTGTTGTTCCGAATTCCTTGTAGCCATTTACGTGATGAATAAAACTGCAGTGCTGTTGATACCATTGTCAAAATCCTGACAGACAGTTGGCATAGACCTTCTAAATATACAGATGAAGTGCTTAACGTCATAATGAATAAAATCCACTTGATTGCTATTGATCTGGATCTCGATATTAAAATTCTAAGGTGAACAAGGAAAATTATGAGGCTGTCACGCCTTAGGAATATTACAGTTATTATTTAAAAAAAACAAAATAAAATTTGGATTCTAAAATTTTTTTAGTCGATTGCATATTCCCTGCTTGGATGATTTGATACATCAATTGAAAAGCGATTCCAACCTTTTGAACGAAAACGTCTGAAATTAAGACTTGTTATTCCAATGTTCCCTAGGCAAGGATCTTTTGAAGATTATTAAATATTATAATGTTGCTGATTTGCATAAAGATTATCTATGTTCATCTAAAGCAGTTTTATAAGCAGAATGTGAGAGATGGTGCAGAAAATGACTCACTGTTACTTCAGACCTTCCTTCAAATATCATTGACAATGGCAATGTGCTTTCCTAATATCCATATATTACTTCGCACCCAGTGAACGAAGCTTTTCAACATTGTGAAGGTTCATCACGATGGGGAAAATAATTCTATAAGACTTGAAATCGAGACATACATATTGATAATAAGAAGATACTCAATGATATTAACCTCAAAAAAGATGAAGCATTGTTCAGTAAAATAAGTATTTTCAATGCTTTTAATTTGATTTTTATTAATTTAGTAAATGTTCCTTGGCATAATATAATACACATTAACAACAGAAACGCGAGAATAGGTAAAATGACTTTTAAGCACTTGTTTGTTTGCTTCATTATTCATTCAGCAAGAACACTATAGAGCAGGTACATATACTTCCAATTATATTGATAATCTCATTGAATGTTCTATTTGTTGAAAGTTTGTTTCTATTCCATAATTTTCGCATTTGAAACAGTAGATGTAGATATATTCTCAAGGAGTAATCTCCGTTCTAGTGATAATTACAAATATTAACAATCAGGCCCCGTTGAATTGAATTCTTGTCTGCGATTACAAGCTCCTATAAGCTTATTCTTACTCCGATACATCGTTTTTGTAAATTTGAAACGTAGTTAGTTTTTGATTGTTTGGTAATTGGCGAAACTGATTTGCAGTTTAAGTGTGTAGTCCGGAAGTCTCTCTCTCGCAATGCATTGTGCTCACTCATTGCAGTCCATTGCCCTGTTTTATTATGATAGGGCATCACATTACCGCAGCTAGATGAAGTATGTATCTTGAGTACCAACTACTTTAATTAACTACCGGAGCTTTGATTATTCGTCACTCGTTTATTGCGATCCTCCTTCGTTCAAATTTTTTGGTTTAATACAGCAAACCGTATCGTTATTTACTGTTTATTTTTAAACATAGGGAATTTTAATTAGTATTGCAGTCGTCGATTGCTGCTACTTGCATGTTTACTTATTTTAGCATTATAAGTTGTGTCGTGGTTGTGCAAGCAAGTAATTTGCTTAGTTCGCCATGAAGAAAGCGATAAGCGAGTTCTACCAGTTACCGACGGTTGGTTCAGATGAACTCATTGCATTTCCTTTCAAGTTCGAATCGGTTTAGGTTACGGATTGAGCTGTTAGGCTAGCAAACTGATAATATGCCCAACAACGATTTATATCTGTATATGCGTTGGCTGGGGCAATAACAAATGGTATCATTGAGCATGGATGCTTTAGTTATCAAGGCTTCTATGCATTGAGGTTATTTAAATTTGCAAAAAATTTAGAATACAATAGCGGTTTTATTACTTAATTATTAACTATTGTACAGGGTAATTAAGCATACGTAGAGTTCATAGGGTTCCTTGATGGTGATCGCTTATGTCAACCTTTGCATGGAAGTCGGTCGGAGGAAGTGTTGTTGATTATTTAAGTTGTGTAGGGTAGTTACTACGTTAAGGAACTCTAATCACTTTAAGTAAATTCGTACCACAAGAACATTGACGTTCTTGGACCGACTAAATGCGATTTAAAGTATTAGTTGACCCCTCAAATAGAACATCTATACGCAACACAAAGTTGTTACAATCCAACATTTCTTATTGGAATTAGTTCTAAAGCACCAAATATTGTATTGCATAAAATTTCAATTTTTATTAATATCATCACGTGAATCTATATAATTTGGTGAAGTTTGTTTCAGAGAATGGGTGTTAACTTGATTACTCAAAGGCTTGTACTCAACAGTAGGAATATCTATAGTAGCACTGGGGTCAAATATACTACATCTTTTGTTATTAAAATGAATTAATAGTTGACTTACCATGAGTTGATACAAGTAGAGTTCGAAATGCTCAAAATTTCCCCTACCAAATATTTCAGGATCGGATTCTTTACTATTTAAGAAATATTCATTTAAATAGTGATTATTAGAACGATTATTTAGTTTTACCCACAAAAATGATAAAAAAAAGCAAAAAAAATTTAACCAATTAATGAAATTAAAACGACTCGCGCTGACTACGTGTTTGTTAAAACGTGTAATCAAGTGTTTACAAATGACAAAATAGGTTTAAGATTTTTTTAAAAAAAATTATTTTTGCTAAAAGTTTGTCGAGATTTTAAAAATTTGATCAAGAATGGTATTAGAACATGAAATGATTTCAAATTTTGCTAAGTATTTTTACAAAAAATAAAGAAATTCACTAATTCAATATTCTATTGTAACCTAATTTTCACCTAAAATTTAAATTTGACCTTACAAGATTTTTTAGACTTATTCGATCTTACAGCTATCCCAAAGAATTGGGTTTTTCATGTCTAAGCAAATTTTGAAATACATGTATGCTTTCAACCGAAAAAGACATTTTGACCTTGTCGAATTATGTGTTTCTTAATGATTATACATGCTGTCCACTAAAAAGGTAGCCGATTTAAAAATACCGTCGTTTCTAAATCATTAATGCAAGAAGGCTGAAATAGATTTCATTAAAAAGAGCAGGATCTAAATTTTTGTTTGGTATCATACATACGCATTGTGAATATATAGATACTACATTACGTCTGTAGAAATTCAATTTCATTTAAAATAAATATCAGCATCAAGAATAGAACAATTAACAGCGGAACAGAGAAAAGTTATCTTGGAAGAAATGATCAGACATGGATCCATGAACACTACGATTAGTCGGTTTTAAGTAAAATATGGTCAATGATTATGCAAAAGAACCGTTCAAAAAAACTACGCTAAACGGAATGGCCATCGAACATTGCCTAATTTAAGTAAAGGAAGTTCAGGCCATCCAAAAACAGCAAAGACAGAAGCAGCAGTACACATGGTGAGAATTTTAATCAACGATGATAGACGAACTTGGTGAGAAAATTGTCTGCTCAAACAGGAATGAAGAAATATATTGTTCATTTGATCCTCAAAAAAGACCTTCATTTAAAATCGTATAAATTGCAATGTCATCAAGAACTCTTACCGCAGGATATAGATCGGAGCTTATAATTTTGCCGCAGACTTAACAACATGAATATTTCTGGTCAAATATTGTTGGATAACATAATTTTCAATGATGAATGTCACATTTACTTGAAAGGTATGTAAATAGACAAAATTACCGAAATTGGTCATCAACTAAACCAAATGAATTCTTTGAAAAGCCTTTACATTCCCCGAAGATAACGGTATGGTGCGGATTAAGTGGAAATAAGATTTATGGGCCATACTTTTTTGAAGACCCAGAAACAGAACGTCCACAAACAGTTAACTGTGAAACGTATATGGATATGTTACGAACAGTTTTTCCTAATAACACATATTCTGGTGAATGGTTTCAGCAGGATGGATCTACATCACATACTGCACTGAACACCATTTCCTGGGTGAAGACCTAATTTCATCAACGTCTATTTCACACAAGTCGGAATTTCCTTGGCAAGCTAGGTCACCTGGTCTGTCCCCTTTAGACTTCTTTCTGTGGAGTTTTGTGAAAGAAAAAGTATTTCGAAATGCACCATCCAACATTGGACAATTGAAAAATGAAATTCGAGAAGCAATTGCATTCATTGATGTGAATTCTCTGCAAAATGTGATAGCGAATTTTTTTTCTTCGTCTTGATATGTGTATTGAATCTGGTGGTAGCCATGCAGAATGGTAAATTTTTAATAAAATAAAATTTTAAATTCTGCTCTTTTCAATGAAACCTATTTCAGCCTTCTAGCATTAATGGTTTAGAAACTACAGTATTTTTAAATCGGCTACTTTCTAGTAGACACCTTCTACTATAAAATAACAACAAAGATTAGCAACAATTAATAACAGAGATTACTATAAATTAATAAGCACTTTCACAAAAAATAATGATCAGTACTCCTAAAATAGCTTCGTGTAAATTGAGTCTTAAGCATTTAGTTAAATCCACAGTGTAGAACATTAAATTTCAGACAAAATTTTGGATAAAAATTGCAACATTGTCATCTAAAATTTGAAGTTAGTTGCGACACTTTCATGAGCATTCTATGTCTATGCACTCTATAATTTTGTCATCACTATGTTGTTATTCCCAATTCCTTTAAACCAATGGCAATTTATTTGATTGAATACTCTGCATCTATTCTCATTTGAGTATGATATGTGAAACGGAATATTACTTAAAAGTACCGAATATGACCGATTATTTGTTCATACTACAGACAGGTCCAGACCGGACCGGACTGAACCGCTACTATTTCCAATTCTGATACACGGACGAATCATTTTAGAATAAATTTCACTTCAAGGCAAACGTCTTATAGAAATCACTGGCAATTTCGTAATTATTCAACAGATTGTAAAATGCATCTTCCAAGAACTCAAAGATATCTTCGTATTCCAGTAATATCCAGATATTTGCATAAAGGTTTAATGTGCCTAAAATTAGGATTAATTTTTTTGTAGAACCTGCAACATTATAATTGAGAGTGAATTTAACAAGCCGAAGCTAAAAGTACAATTCCAAACACAAGCACCACTATAACGCCTACCTGAAGACGATGCAGGTAATTATAAAAAAATCTGTACTATGAAACAATATCAGGCTAATGCCTATTCACAATGTTTTTAAATTCATTCCATTTCAATGATGAGGATTGAGCATTCAAAGAAAGAATGCATGTCATGCAATGATTTGGCCCATTTAATTGTGATGCTAGTCATTTAACCTTAGACTGCTTAGGCCTCTTCAAAAACCTTTATGGATTCCTCAAAAAATTTTGCAGTTCACGAACTAATAAAGACAACAAAAATCTGCAAGCACCAAGAGATAGAGTGCTGTCTCATCTCTAATTTTCATTCCTAAGCGGCCATCCGTAGCTGCCGTTTCGGTGTTTAGCTCTGAACTATCACATATACTTGGGTGACCCATTAACAAAAAATGCGCTTATATCTTCCTGATTACCTGAATATTAGGAACTGTGCAAATTTAAGACTTTTTTGTAATGAATTGGAACTGTCAATTAAAATATGGAGGCCTATTCAAGTACTTCAGCCAGAGCAATATACTTTATTACAAATTTTCATCATTGAATGAAAGCACGTTACAGAAAATTGATTAAAGATGTATAAAACAATTTGTACCTTACAAAGAAAATAGACAGTTTAAGATTAATCGGTTGCCATTTACCCGCACTGACTTCATTAAAAACATCAAATCTCGAAATTTAAGAATCCGAGACGTTTGCCTCCATGAATGACTTCGCAACGCGTTCTTAAGGTATTTTCTATCGTATCCTAAGCTTTATTCTGATATCCTTACTCATTTTAGAAAACGCAATAATCGCACTCATGGTGAAGCAAGCGTTTTAATGTCAACAATGTATTCAGTTATGCAGAATTTTCCCAAGAAAGAGAAACCCTCTCCACTTAATTAATATTTTTAAACATGCCAGCTTCACCAATGACTGCTAATCTATAATCCTCTAATGCGAATTGTGCAACTATCAGCTATATCAAAATTAGACTTCTGACATTCGAAATCGAATCTTTTCAAGACGACCTGGATTTCATTTATGCAAGATCGTCCACGATGTGAATTTTAACCTATTTCAACTCAAATATTACAAAAGCACATAGTACCATCGAGTAAAAGGAATAAATTAAGCTTTCAAGTTAAAATCATTGCATTTCTGGATTCAATGCATTATAATACCTACGTATTAACATTAAAATATTTAATATCTGATATAATTTCAGCATTGCATGACTTCCAGTTAGAAATAATAGTTAATAAAATGTCTATTAGCGCTTGCCAATAGGAATATTTGAAAAGTCGAATATGTACTGTAACGTATTTAATATATACCTTATTTAGAAATTCTCAAATATATTGATATTGGCCTATTAGCAATTTTAATAGGGACTAAAGTGTGCAAACACTCAATAAATGTCTTTCGAGAATCTAAAGACGAGAGATGTTCTTCTTCCAAATGAAAAAAATTGAAATTTTATGAGAATAATTGGCATAAACTTCTTAAGGCTGAATTTGTTTTGTAAGTTCAAACAGCAAATATAAGAAACATTTTCCAAAGTGTTCTATAAGTTGATTTGAATTTTTCTTAAATTTATTTCTGAAGAAGTACGGTATTCAGCAAACAAAACTAACAAGAAAAATATGTGCATTTACTTTAGGATATGTATTATGCACAGTTAATTTTTGGCTCCCATAATTTCAAGCTGGGCATTTTAGCATGCTGATTAATTTGTTTCTGTTTTCTCTCATGTTTCGCCACCCTAGCTGTTGTTGGTTTAGCTTTAGTCTAGCCAATTATTTTGAGTAGCATTTAAGCCAATTCATATTTATTTATTGAACAAATTATGTTTCAGTAAACTTTTAAACCAGATTCGTAGTGGTGTTTTTGTGCACATTAATTTTTGAAAATGGGTCATTTGTGAACCAGTGACTAGTTAGGGTCGCTTAATAAATTTTCCAACCGCACTAAAATAGGTTTTTTAATGCACAAATAGTTTGCTTGCCTTACATATTAAACGTTTCAATAACACAAAGTAAATGTTTCAAAACAATAGGTTCTTCATCTACATGTGTTCGCATGTAATGAATGAAGAATTAAAAATTTTCAATCTATATTCATAGCCCCAAACTGCTTGTTGTAGGTAATATGGTAGAATTGAATTTATACACACGAGGATCCATTTTGCCTAAACTCCAACACAGTGAAATTTGTAGTGCGGGTAAATGATACCAATTGACTAAATTAAGGTTAAGCATTCATAGCCTGCAAATGAACATCACAAACTATATAAAATAAATTTAATTAAATTTTTATAAACAGACTCCCACAAAAGTATAATTGCCAAAATATTGTATAGCATTTTCATTTCCAAATTTCATTATTGAAAATTATATTTGGCATAATTTTACACATATCATTGTTTATAAAATCAATTACAGATATTCTCTTCTAGATATTTATGGAAAATCAATTAAACAAAAGTAGTTTTCTGAATATACCGATTAATTGATAAACAAAGTTAAGGTTAAGCAAGAAAATTTAATCAATATAATGATAAGTTTATCCTAGAATTATCTATGGAATTTCAAAATAAGCAATACTTTGAAAGAATGCCACAAATAACTTTCAAATTCTATTACCGTAACTGTCATTTAAGAACAAAAACTTGTAAGTCATCGCAAAATCCATCAAAGCTACAAATTGCTTGTCTTTTTCATTTTTTTCAACTTTGAATAATAATTTTTCGAACTTTGTGGATTTATATAATAATCTTGAAATTACGATATCTGTAATGGCGAGGGTAATAAAAAATTAAAGTAAGAGTAAGTTTACCAGCAAACTTTTGTTGGAGATCAAAAATAAAATCAAGGCCAAATTAATTAATTCGATAGCAATTTCTCAAAATAATGCCGAATTCTACAAAAAAATCAGATCAAATGTATTGAGGAATTTCTCAAATTTAAAGACAAACAACATAATAGATAGATTTATTAGGAAGAAGTAGTAAGAATCAAAAAGCAATTTACTTGCTAAAAATGAACAGATAAAATACAATCTAAAGCTACAAAGCAAATGAACATAATATATAATAATAAAAATCAATGTTTTTGTGAATGCTTGTGTAGGTGCTCAAAATTTGATGTATGGTTCGAATGCATAAAGTGCGTTGCTGTCTCCTAGTGTGCATTGTTTTATAATAATAATAATAATAATAAAAATAATAATAATAATAATAATGTCGTTTGAATAAATGAATTTTGTTCATTTATTACAATACATATTTCCTGTATTTAAGTATTTTTGAGATCCTCATATTGAATTGTACACCTTGATAAAATTATAAAGTTGAATTAAAAATTTATCTCAGTACTTTGTAAGCTTTGAAAACTGCGTTAGATTAATTAAATATTTACTTTCATATTGTTTGGATTGTAGTTGGTTAATTTAGCCGTATAAATAATTTAGTGCGAGCTAACATAAGTTCTTATACTATCTTCGGTATGCCTTTCTTGTAATCATGTTCAAGCGATTAAATTCATTTACTCTTATTTTTATTGGGTAGTTTCATCAAAATGAGTGAAACACCCTTTGAATTATTACCTTCAATTTTTTGGTATTATTTTAAATAAATATGTAGATATTAATAAGAAATATTTAATCATATAGTTAAGTGGGGTAACATCATTATTGGCTTCCTCTAGTTTAGTGTACATCTTAATAGTTAAACGTCGTGATTAGGCACTTAGCTGAGCAGGTGACAAATGAAACTTTATTTTAAATCGACAAAATTGACTTTTCACAGTTCTACTGTTCAATTCTGCTCAAATTCAATTACTAATTTTATGTAGAAATAAGCAGTAAATATTCTTCTATACCTCATTGAATTTACTTTTTTTAAAAAAATTTAATTGACAAAATGTGGTAAGTGGCTTGTAATTTTTATTACATAGTCCATTCTAAGTAAATAAAAACAGACATTCATATGCATTCTAAGTTTTAAAATACTATGATCTTGTTCATGTAATACTTCTTTTTAAAAATATTTAAAAAATTATGGTTTTTCATCAAGTAATCTTAACTGATTTTGCAAAAGAAGTATTTTCAAAGAATGCAATATACATTATAATATATATAATTTATGTATAGCATTCTAATATGCATTGCTGTATTTAAACGTCAAATATTTAAAATATAGTTCAACTTCTTTTCTGAATTTACTAATGCAATAATTGTAATTTTTTAGATTTCATGGCTATTCCGAAGAACAACAAAAGTAACATATTATCACAATTATAATTTAAATATTAAAACGTTAATAAGTATTACATACATATTATAAATCAAACTAAGAAGAAATACTTTTAATATTAAAATTCTGTTGTAGCTCTGTAGGTATTCTTGTTGTTTTGAACTTTTCTTCAAAAACGAATCTGCAAATATTAAAGCGATTATGGTCGTAATACTCTAAATAATTACTTGACATGAATTTTTTGCTCTTGTAATTGAGGTATCATTAAGATAAGTGCTTAGGTAGATTTCTCATAGCAATGTAATCACATCAATATATATATATATATATATATATATATA
>CABFPE010000039.1:974036-1015665 GCA_900660155.1 Hofstenia miamia | reverse complement strand
TGAGAGCAATTGCGACTGTTTTCTGAATGAATTTTCCAATAATTTTTTGAGGGCGTCCACTTCCTTTTCTTCTTTTGAGAGATTCTCCTTGTCGAATTTTTTTCAGCTTTCGAAAATAAGTTGATCGAGAAATTTGCGATGTCGCAAAGGCGTTTTCAAGCTGTTCCAACGTTTCCATTCCGAAGAAATCAAGTAGAAACTTTGCAAAGCAAAACAATTTGTTTGGTAAGGGTTTTCAAATAATTACGAAGTACCAGTTTAATTAATTAACTTTTTTGTTTGACCATTTTAAAGTTCACAAAATTCTCGTTGTCTTTTATTTTATAGTTTTCCTCTAAAACGTCTCAATCCGTTTCCACAAAGCGTGAAAAAATAGGTGCTCAGTCTCATTTTTTTGCAGCCAACTATATATATATATAAATATAATAGAACTATCGTTTTTAAATTGCGACTGATAAGTTTAGTTTCACTTCAATTTTAAATTCTGCTGATTAAATTATTAATATGGTTTGTTGTCAATCTAAAATATTCAAAGCTATACTGTCTCCATTTAAGCCTGCATAATACCAGCAGCGATCGTTTAATATTTCAAAAGAGCGCTTATTGTAGCTTTTTATAATTCAATTGGTATTCATTTTCCACCTGCTCAATAATACAGAAAGAAATACTTGCGCTCAAGTGGTTTATACAAGTGCTTAAACGCACTCACTTACGCGTAAATTCGCAACTTTAAGCTCATTGGCATCGCTTCGCGTATCTTGCCTGGCAACTGTCTTTATTAAAAATGAATACGTCGGTAACAATAAACCGTTTCACATACAAATGTGAAGAATGCAAAAGCAACCCTATACGTCGCATGAGTTGGGGTCCTTGGCGGAATTGCTGTCGCTCGGAAGCTAGACAAAAGAATCAGTCTAATCAAGCTGTAAAAGCTACTCAGTTTTCAAGACATGTAAAAGCACTTGACCTTGCCGGATCAAATTCGTAAGATTTTACACCATTACTGCTTTAAATTATAAATTTTAAATATATATTTACTCAACCCTATATTCACCAGGAATTTTTCAAAATCTGCGATGGCTTACATGGAGATTACACCGAATCATTATCTGAGTAGTAGGATAACAGGAATTTGAATGTCTTTACACAAATCCGACTTCTCACTAAAAAATAATATTTTTATATATTTCAGGAACAGGAATAATTCGTAGCACAAAACTTCATCACTCCATGAGTACACTCAAACCTATAGATGTGTCAATATCAAAGGCTTTCAATATTTCTAAACAGTCTTGGATAAACTTTTTCAAAATGTGGGTAAAGCGGTTTGTTAAAGTAAACCTAGTGGATATAGGGTTAAGCCCTTTACGTCGATACCACTGGCCATTATATTAAAATCTAACTTGCTTTATTGAAATGTAATTTATATACAGTATATACATGTATATATAATATTATATATACATATATGTATATATATATATATATATATATATAAAGAGCTGAATTCCAAAAGTCCATTTTTTGACAAATCTAGATTTTTGTACTAAAGGATAGAGCTTAAGAAGGGCTTTCATAACACACATTCATTTTATTCCAAAAGGAGTAATATCCCACTTTACTGTATGCACAAAGTATTAATTTTTTTCACACAGCGCTATATCAATTTCAGTTTAGTTCCAAAGAGAGTTAGCTCTGAATTCTTTATTATGGACTTAACGCCTTTTGGAAACAAGCTCTTCATATATATATATATATATATAATGCCTAAATTTTATAGCATTGCTTGTGTTTATCTGATTTTAAATGCAAAAATTAAGATCTTTTGTGTTTTCTCGTTTAATTCAAGTGATATATTATTGAATTTCTTTATACAAATCTTAATTGGATGGCATTACTTAAAATTATTTTTCCATCACTAACTTGCTAAATTTAATTCAAGACTGTTAATGATCATTTGAAAAATATATACAAAAATTTGACTAGTATATTATGTTTTATATATGCAACAACTTTTAATTAGAACCCATTTTGAATTATTATTGAAAACATTTTTATGCTGTTCTATTTTTATATCGTTGATTTGAAATTATGTATGCTTACTACATAGAATTCTTTATATCTTTCGAAGTTTAAAAATAATTGCTATTGGGCATTGTCACCTTAAAACTTTTTCGTTTAATTTAGTTTGAAAACATTACTAACAGTGAATTATCATAGAAGGTGTAAATTTACAAAAATTTTAATAAGTGTTTATTATAAGTGCACCATGTTTGTAATGTACTTCGCTTCAATGCGCGGCCAAGGCTCCGGTCGTTTTATAACTGTTATAAATTGTATTGAATGGCCTGCTCTTTTGTTTTCGCTATATTATTGGTATTTATAGAAACGTCATAACAATTTCATTTAAAATTGACATTGCTAACACTATAATGATTCTATTATTTACTATTACTTTAATAATTAATATTATTTGGATTGAATAAAAATTAAGCCATTTAGCAAAAATTGAAAAGCCGATTGTGAATTGTGTAAAATACATCTTATATATAAAAACATTTTTCGATAATGTGTAAATAAATAAAAAATGCTTATTTAAATTTAAAAACAATAAATGCTTTGAAAGGCATGACTAGAAATCTGCTAATCTTGATGTCATTAAAAAATGCAATTATTGCCTACTAAGCTGTCGAAGTATTGATGGCATTAATTTCACAATTGGCATTCCTTCAAATTTTGAAATTCCTATTAAACGACTTTTCGTGTAACAAATTAAAAAATTCATGTTTAGAAGCAATGAAAAAACTGGAAAGAAAAATCAGCTTGGGCCATTTATAACTCTGCAAAAAGTAACGTGTGGTGCTCTATGGAATTGGGATTGCAGCGAGGACGATTTTAAAAAACCAAAATTGGGTATTCCTCCAGCAGATGTGTACAGATGGGGTGCTGACTACTGCAAAACTGCTCGTGCTTAACTTCCTTTATTCTATCAATTAAAAAAACATTTTTGCGTAAACAGTGCCATGGATTGATTTTGAATAATACTGAATATCATTTTTATTCATATATATATATATATATATATATATATATATGTGAAAAAAATAGTAAAATAATTATATTATCTTTAAGTAAGCGTTTATAGTTCTTAGCACACTAAAATTTGAATCATATTGTGATTAAATTTTTTTAATTATACTATTCTTAATTGATGGAGCAATGGGATTTTGCATTAGACGATTTTCCCTTATTCAGATTAGTGAATTTTGAGAAAAGCTACATAAAATGCGTTTATTCTTAGACTAATACAGAAATTTTCAAAATGTTACAATAATTGTGTGATAATATTCATTAATTGATTGAATCATTTGTGTTGCATATAATACAGAATTACTTTGAAAATCTAAATTTAAGATAAAAATGCAACCACTCATTGCAATGCAATTGAAGTAATTTATTATAATTCATTCGTATTTGTATCTTAAGAAATTAAAATTCTTTCATATAAAGTAAATACACTTTAATTCAGGCAGATAACGTGGTTGAGCAAAGCTTCGTTTGTCACTATTTGATATGCACCTGCACGGTTTCAACAAAATAGAAAAAGATATCCATTAGTTTCTTACCTAAAGCTAACTCCTATTTCTTAGATACCATGGTACAGCCTGTGATTCAGATTTTTAATAATCATTCTAGCGACCTCGGCAATACTTTCGACATCTCGTCGATCACGTATGAGCAAATTATAGTTTTCATCTTGGGAAGCATCTTGGGTATAGTGACATGTGTTGAGAATATCATCGTGTTTTTAACAATCCTCAGTACTCCGTCTCTTTTTAAACCAATTAGCGTTCCAATCATTGGACTATCAATTAGCGATTTTACTTTTGGTTCGGTTTCAACACCGTTATTCACAGTATATACAGCTTTGGGATATTTCCCTTTTTCAAAATTGGTATGCTACATCTGGGTTTTGGTAGACTTCAGTATGTGGACATCCTCTATGCTGACAGTTACGTTTGTTACTGTTGATCGATGGTTGTGTCTCACATTCACTCAATATCGTAGATCGTTTTTAAGCATGACGTTCGCAGTTGCTACAATATGGTCGTACGCAATATCTGTATATTTAACTGCAGTTTTGAAATGGGATCCTGATGAAGGGACTTGCCTTTACGAACCTCCAGCATATATTTTCTTTGCGTCAGCGTTTGGGACTTACGGGCCACCAATAATGCTTTTTGTATTTAGTCTCGGAATTATTCGAATTGTGCGTCAGCACTCGAAACGACAGAAATTACGTACAAATCAAGCAAGTGCTGCCTGTAAGTAACCATTAATGAACACATCACTTCTTGCACGGCATGTACAAATTCAGTTTTGCATCCTGATTCTGTCCCATTCTGAGATTAGTAGTTTCGACATAATACAGTTTACTGACTACTTAACTTAGGAAATGTTGGTTATGTATTACTTATCCATTAAATTGATAATAGAAGCTATTGTTGGAAGTAGTTGTAGAATGTCTAATTATTTGTTTGTCTAATTCAGAAAGGGCTTAAATTGATAGGTATTTTTGAGATCCTACGAATTGCATGATTAAAAATTTCTCTAATTGTAATTTACGTTTGAAAACAGCACATAACCCAAAATATTAAGAAATTTGAACAGCATTGAATATTTACTTTTAATTAAAATACAAATTTAAATCTAAATATATATTTAATTTGTAGAATGAAGGTTTATGTTCTTCATTATTAAAATTTTTTTTATGTCAGGGTGTAAGACATGAATTTTAAATGTGTCAATGTA
Source organism: Hofstenia miamia (assembly GCA_900660155.1). NCBI lineage: Eukaryota > Metazoa > Xenacoelomorpha > Acoela > Hofsteniidae > Hofstenia > Hofstenia miamia. The sequence goes on along the minus strand of CABFPE010000039.1, from coordinate 1,010,853 downwards.
TAAGCTAGCTTACTTTTCCTTTGCCAATAATTCAGGAGCAGACAGGATTCCTAAGCCTTAAGAATCTAAAATGTTACAAAACATTTATAACATAAATGTATTTGCAAATAATAAAAGTTTTGCTTTGCTCAAATTCTGATAAATCTTTAATGGTCTCCAACATTTTTCGTCAGTACACTGGCATATATTATTCACATGCTATCATAGAATTTAAAAATATTTTTGAAGAATTTCCTACAAATTTGACATTTTGTCCAAATAGTTATTTCATTTCTATTTTATAGTTAGGTATACAATCATGCATTTCTACAATAATTATAAGTCCAATATAGACTGTGTTATGGATACATCTATATTTATATGTAAGGACAAACGAGACCAGTGAATTAATGAAATATACAAGAATGTCTTACGTGGGAGCTTCCTTCCAGTTGACATATTCAAAAATGGGTAGCCGATATATTTCTAAGGATAGCATTTGACATTAACATTGCTGAATTAAATTAATATGCCAGTGCATTTCAGAACATAACAATTGCTTAGAATGGATTTTTATCCTAAAATAGTTCTTCAATGCTAACAACCATAAATGAGGCTGAAATTTTTTTCAAAGTAAATGATATCATCTGTACTAGGCGGTTAAGTACACTGGTTTTGGGTCTCATATTTGGGAATCAATTTATGAATACTGAAGTAAATTGGTAGTATCACAAAGATATATATCATATAGCATACTGCTACATTCGTTTGCATTTAAAAATCAATTTTAAGCTCAATTTGCGATATTGAAGCAAAACTTTACTCCATTGGGATTTATAATTAAGGTGTAGACTATTTTGGTTTGTTCCAAAAATCTAAGGAGAGTTTTGATTTTTAGTAAGATAAAAATTTCTAATATATCATTTTGTCACATTTTTCAATCATCTAAAATCATTTTTGCACCATAAATTTAAAATCGGTTCATTATATTAAAATTAGTAACTTAATTCAATGTTCAATAATGATAGATATCAAAAATAATTATATAAATACATTCTATTTGATTCAACTATACATATTTATGTAAAATCCTAATAAGATTTAATTGTCCTTTCTTTGGCAATCAGGACAGTAAAATCGAAAATAAATTATACCTCCATACTCAGAAAAACTACTTTTTTGCCAGTTATGATAATATTTCCATTCAAATGATATGTCAAACATGTATTTATCAATAATGCTCACCAACTAGGTTCATCATTTTTAGCCAACCAGAAGGCAAAATTGGCTGCTCAAAAAGAAAGAAGGGCCTTGCTGCTAACAGGAGCATTGGTGACAGTCTTCTATTGTTGTTATACACCCTATTATACTCTATATGTTTTTACTCAAGTCTCTGGTGTGGTTATTCCTTATAAGATTTTCCTCTTGACATATTGGATATCCTACTGTACATATGCACTTAACCCTTTAATGTACAGCTTCTTTAACTACGAAGTAAGAAGAAATGTTTACAAATTGCTTGGATGTGCCATTGCAAAATAGTGTTGTATGATAAAGAATAATTTACTTAGTAACTCTATAGCATTCTTCCAATTCATTTCTCTAAAAGAAATTCAAGTTTTTCAAAGACTTGCTATCAATATGTCTAAATAAATTTAGCTCCTAGGAAAGAAGAACTTTCAGTTTGGGTTAATTGCTAATGAAGCATTTTAAAAATGCATGATAATTAACTTGCCTCAATATTCAATTAATTGCATTCTAAATGCAATTGTCAATTACAGCATATTATAATCTCAAAATGTAGAAAAAATAAAAAATTTATGAAATTGTAAGTAATATTTGTTTTCAAGTTTACAATGTTCTAAGAACAGTCAGAAAATTACAGTTGTATTTTTTCAGCATGGATAGTATTTGCATAACATTTACAGATGAGCCTAATAAATTAAAGAATAATTATTTCTATCATAGTGAGAGGTATCTTTTCTAATGTAAGGAATTTAATGAATAGAATAAAAAATTTCCGTTAGAGGGCGCAAAGGTGATTATTGAATCTTATTGAAAAATAAATTCTTAAAGTTGACATTTAGACAATTAAATTTTATAGGAAATCCATTTTTAATTCAATTGCAAATTGGTATGAAAGATGCATAAATCGACATTGTCGACATTTCTGATTTAAAGATAGTCTAATCTAGTTTAACGATTTTCTAATATTAAAAATTCAATTGAAATTCAAATCCTACAAAATTATTTCATATACATATTTCGGTAAGTAACTACTACATGAGGGTAAAACCGACCAAAATTGTACGGTGCCGCCCGTGACCCGTCGAAAAAACAGCCAATTTTTTAAAATTTACATTTTTTATTAATTACTATCATTATTCTTTAACCTTAAACAGCCTGGTGATTTTTAAAAAATTGTCATGATTCTATAGAAAATTTTTAAACGCTCATAGTTCAAAAACTATTAATGGTATGCTCAATCTAAAAGCACCACATGGCAGAGGAGAATCTCTTCTTTCCTTTTTGCTCTAAATCCGCGCGATGGTTTTGTCCCATCGAGGCCTCTGATTTTGCCTCAATGGGTTTGGAATATCTTTGCACATATTAAAAAAAGTCTTTGTTGCCCCTGGAGCTTAAAACCTTCTAAATACATTACCATTAAGTATGGAGGGAAGTTAAATCTTTTCAAAAATTCGAAAATTTCTAAGAAAACTTGGTAATCTATTCAATAATCTCTGTCACAGCAATAAGCTTTAATAAAAATTTTCAACATTCATTAATGTATGTTTCCCAATAGACCTACGCATGCCCCAAGATTTTCAAATTTGGAAAATTCTTGTAAATGTGGAAAAACGGTTTGTCATTCAAAACGGACGCTAGGCTGTTTAAAGTTAAAGATATTCAATAACGCAATTCCAAACACCGCTTTATCTTCAGAAATATTACGATGAATGTTATTTATCTAAAATTTATAAAATATAACAAAATTTGACGATAAGATGGCAGTAAAGTATATGCTATTTTACAAACTTAAAGAACATAAAAAACAGCCACTAATATACTTTTTAGTTTTAACACTAAGTTATTGCAATTTAGTTTGTTAAACAAAACTTTTTAGGCAATGAAAAATTCAATGTCTACTTTTAAAATATTCTATTAACAGGTTTTTAAAATGCTACTAAATGTTCTTGTTCTAATAATCTTCAACTATAAAATGATAGATAAAACCTAAAAGATAGAAAGCAGATAATAGGTACTATTCATAGAAGATAGAAAAGTTGTGAAGCATTTTATTAATTGTTTCTACAAGAAAATCACAGTCGGAACATTTAATCAAACGCTGTAGAAGAAAATATAATACAAAAGTTTAATTCTAGAAAGATGTACATATGTAACTTTTTAATAATAATAAATTATTTTTCTCTCCTTTTCAATGTGGATTGGTTCAATTGTGGAAAAAAACACTTCATCGATTAAATATTCTATGACATCTCTTTCACGTTCTAGGAAAATTACATCCGTGGCAGAGCCCCGAATGCCCCAATTGAAGCTATGCCCCTGAATTGTAATGTATTTTTTGATTTTTTTGAGTCAATAACACAATACAATATAAACACACGTGATACTCCACCAATCCAACTTAGTAATAATACTTTAAGGCGTGTTTTATATGTTGGTCACAGACGAAACATTGTGTTTAGAGAACTCTTAACTTAAAAGGTAATTCTCAACTGAGACTGTTTTTTTCGATAAACTAACGGCATGTCTCCATCTTTAAACCTAAGGATTAATTTCTTGCAAGCACAAGTTTTTTGTCGTTTATTTCATATAACACTATGGTCATAAATGGGACAGAAGTTTGACTGCCCTTGCTTTACGTTGGAATTACTTATCGTAAATGGTAGCCTACTTTTTCCAATATTTTGACTTGGGTAAAGATCATAAGTAAGTTCAGAGAATTTTATAAGAATGTATGTTTTCATTGGAAACTTAGAAGCTGTGAAAACAGTATGGTCACTGAAGGACATTTTTTTCAACAAGTTTGAATGATATTATTAGTCGAAGATATATTTTTGTTGAGAAACACAATTAACGTAATTCATTTAAAAATGTTTGTAGGAATCCCCATTAAAAGCTCTTTAATTCATAAAAAAGCGTGTGAAATTAAAGAACAAATAATAGAACAAAAATAAGCTAAAACTGTTATATACCTTTAATTTTTCGCTGAAAAAAATTCCAATATATTATAATCTGTATATATTAGAAATGATATTTCGAGACTATGTTGTATTTAAAGCATTTTTTCCTCAGGTCTACTGCAAACTAAAATTTTTAAGCTTTGATTTTGGGTATTTGGTTTAACGAAATTTGTTACTTTGCTTTGATAACATGCAACCTTAGTATCCTATGTATAACCAATATCTGAAATAACAAAATTCAAAAGATTAGTAAATATATTGGGATTTTAAATAAATTCATAATGATTTTTATCATTTTTTCATAAAAATAAGTGTGGGTCTGCTACATTAAACTTTTTTCAGCCAAACTGAATTTTCAAAATGTGATTATGTGTTGACGTTTTCCAAATAATATTTATTATGTTGTATTTATCTATGAAAGTATTCATGTATTTTTTAACTCACAAAATTTTCTTAAAATGTAAATTTAATAATTTTTTAAAAAAATGAAATGTGCGTCCGTTGCGGAAATGGCATAAAATTAATTACAATGTATTGACCAGAATTGTACTTAGTGGAGAACGTAATATACATAACGGGCTAACATTCCAACATAGCAATGCGTGATGCAAATTGTTTCTATGAAATCTATTCCTTTATTTAAATATAAGACAAAATTATTTTGGTCGCTACTTGATGTTGAAATTTTAGGCATTCTAATATTCAATTATTTTAGTCAAACTCAACATCTGAAATTGCTTGTTTTTTCACAAATATACTAAATGATGTATAAAGAAAACATCTGTGATCTTTTTAAGTTTATTTAATTGGAAATTAAAGTCATTACTTGCAACTGCCGAAGATTTTTCAATTAACTCTATAGTATGTTAGATTTTTCTTAATTAAATCAGTTATTGTAAAATTTAGTAAAATTACTTTACAGGCAAACCTCACATCATCCTAAGGTCAGATCACTTTGTCCATTTTTTGAGCACATGGTTTAGACAATTCTGACTGAATATGCCCTTATATAATGATGACTATTTGAACAAACAATTATTCTTTTGCCTGAGGTCAAGGGGGTTTTCAGATTTTAAATATCTTTATTACTTATGAGCGTTCAAATATTTTTTGACGAATAAAATATTATTTAAGAAAATTTTCCTTTGCTAGGGCCACTGAAATAAGAGATGAAGTTTGCGATCCTTCTTCATGGATAAAATTTCATTCGAAATTGAAGCAGGGTTTTTGTTTTATAAAAATTGCTATTAAAGTGAATACTCAAGCAACGTGACTGTTAATATAGAACAGCAATCTTACCATTTTGATTTTGTGAGGCCTATGTTATAGATTTTTCATTTTACTTAGAATAATAAATTATTTTTTATACAATTAAATTACCTACAAATGAGCAATGGTATCACTAAGTCAATCAAGAAAAATGGACAAGGTTGCATTAACTTATATTCGTGAAATGTAAGGAAAATTAAAAGTGTCAATTCGTTACGCGCAGTATTTTATTAGTTTCAAATGTATTGTCTAAATTTTCTCAGCGCTATTTGTTTAAATTAGGAGGAAATTTTACTGAAATGCAAAATGTTTCCATGGATGTAGAAAAGGATCTTGTCTTGATAAATTGAAGGGTCCATGATTTCATGAGGTATCTTGAAGTAAATTCTATTAGCTAAACAATTAGCAAACACTATCAGTTACATACATTTTAGCCAGGATTATATTCATAAGAAATTATCAAAAAAATGTTTTGTCTGGGGTCTCAGTTCCATCAACTTCTATTTTAATCCAATGGGATATAGTCTAGTTTAACACTAAAAGACTGAAAGCTGCCCTATCTAAACTGACATACTTAATTAGAAAGTAAGCAAAAAAAGTGAGGTCATCATTATTATTCATTGATGCACATGACTTAGTGCATGTTCAGCTTGTGTCTATCACTTAGAAAGAGCAGTTTACATCATGATAGTGTTATGTAATCTATGCTTGTAATTGATATTTTAAGAAAAAAATTTATGCTTCTATTGTTACAATAACAACTTACATATAAATTTACTATCGACATATCGCCATATCGCATTTGAAGAATGTAAGATTTTCTCATATACCAAACAGATTCAGTCAAATGAAATGCATAATGTTGATAGTCAATGCTGGAAATCATGTTCTTAATTGCAAACACATTTACTAATGTAATGGACATATTCAAGGTTCAGTAAAAAGAAATCGCCAAATTCTTGATTTTATCTATTCAATACTCTCTAGAAATTTATACCATTTCAAAGTTCCAAAGCAACTGTTCCTTAAAATTTTGACAGCCTATACCTTTGACTTTTAAAGGAAACTTCTTAGGACACTGAATAAATTTCTACTTCAATAAAATATCAATAATAAGCATTCCACAAAATGCTAATTTATAGTTGAACACAGTAGTGAAGTATTTATGCATTTTTATTTGCCCAACATTCAGAGTTTCTTATTATAATTTAAACTTAAGCTGCTCTCTAAATCAAAATTTTAATTAACTTAATCATTCTAATGCATTGATGCACTGGTACTGGATTGTTTCCTTAAGTATACTGTTAAATTATTAAATTCTACGATTTGGATATCCGATGCCTACCGGCTCATTCAATTACATCAGAAGTATGAAATTCTTCAGAATGAGTTTTTTGCTATTATTTACACTTAGGTTTGGGGTTATTGAAATTAAAGTTGGCCTGATTTTTGAACATGAAAATTTGCTTGCATAAGTTATGATAATGGTTGTAAAATGCATTTTGATGCATCAATGAACTTGAACTAAATTGGATTGTTAATAACTATTTTGAGCCTTAGGGATTCTTTTATTTTAAATAAATATGAAATTATGCATTAGATTTCATGCATTGGGTTGGGTTGGTTATTGTTCGAAATCAGCAATTGAATTTAGTTGGGTCGCTTTCACGCCTATTGAAAATTCTTAAATATTATTGTCTTGAAATTGTCGATGCTGAGGTACACCGTGTGAAAACTTTGAAGGAACTAACTTTGATAAGATTCGTTTATGAAAAAATGATGTTTTCACTTCTACCATATTTTTTATGAGCTCTTCATTGGGCTATTGATGTGGTATTGAGTTTCAAAAGTGGATTCAAAAGTAAATCCAAATAATCCATATTCTATCAAGTGTCAAGCAAATTGCTACAATAAATTAACTTATTAAGGTCAAAATTAAACATATTTTGTAAAAATAATCATTTAGAAAGTCCGCTAGATGTTGTTTCGCTTTCAAAAAATGTTTCAAACATTCGCCAGATGGCGTAACAGTGACTGTCTAATTCCCATTTTAAGTATATTTTAAAAAATTTTTACAAAGCTCCCCAAAATATTTTCCTCCATTTAGTAGTCTAATTGTGTTAGAAAAATTGTTGTACATCATTTAATCACTAAATCATTCCTTTCTAAAATTCAATTCTGTAGAATGTGTAGTTGACGATCTATTTCTGAATTAATATATAAAATATATTCTATGATTCAATAAAATATTATTTTAAATTTTTTTAAGAAATACATTCAATCCTTCACTCATAATGTACATTTTAGTGATTTACAAAGTACATCAAAATATTTCTATTGGGAATAATAATTCAAAATAAATTTTTAAATTAATTTTTAATAATACAAAGCAAATATAGTAGCAAAGTATAAAAATGTTTTATTTTCGAAAAGTAGATATAATGCAATTTGTTTAGTTTCATTTTGTTTCTTTTTCGAATAATTTTTGCTTTTTTCAGTTGCTAACTTTAAATTTGGTAGACATCACCCGTACCTGCCGAAACGCAATCTTATTATGGGTTACCGACTTCAGAACTAGTGGATCAGCATTGAAACAAAAACATTCGTAGGCAAGGTTATACATTAATCGCCTCGGCCTATTAATCAACTTAAGGAAGCCACTCGTCAAGAAATTTCTACCATTCCACATGAAATGATCCGCCAAGTTAAGCACAACTTTCATGTACGCCTTCGACAGTGTGTGAACAATAAAGTCTTTCATTTGACTAATTTAATTTTTAAAAGCCAATGAAATAAAATGGCTTTATATTTACTTTTCTAAAATAAAAACACTTTTTTGTTTCTACATTATATTTGCCTTTTATTAATCCAATAAATGTGTCAGATCATTTTGCCGGATCTTGTATATACACATTTGAGTTTCGTAAGATTTACACGTAATTAGAGTGAAGCAAAATATTCTAAGTTAGTTTAATTAAGGAGCTCATTGGTGTTATCAACTATCTTAAATTTCTCATTGAATTTCAGCTTTTTGTAATAACATTGTTTTGAATAACGTGGACATACATTGCTTTTGGAAAATTCCTAAACCTTTAAAGCATAGTTCAAGAGCAAATGTAGTATTGTTCGTTGTGGAATACGGTATTTAATCTTTATCAAATTCGAAAAACTAGTTAGGTTCAATTCGTTTTTTTTTATCAGTTAAATATTTGAAAATGAGAGCTATATTTAGATTCGAACGCAGATTAGGATATTAAAAGAAATTCTCCATATGGATTGGACTAAATGTTCACTAAAATTTCAATTCATATTGCATTCCTTTCTATATTGTTTCATAGTTGAAATTTCTTCATTACATTTTCTAAGAAAGTCCCATCAACCACTATGTAGCAGAGTTCTACAGGACCATTTTGTAAAATGTGTTTTCCTATTTTAGGAGACCAGAAATATAAAAGAAAAACTGGTTCACAGACTTCATAGTGTAATTAATATTTTTAAGAATTTTGTGCAAAATGGTAGCATAAAGTAGAACTACATCAGTGCTGTATCTAAGATGATGGGGAATCGAAGTTTGCACCACCATCAGCAAAAACAACTGAATTTTCGCCATTTTTTCATAATAGGAATTCAGGAGCAGCTTTATCTAGGTTTTTATACATAAAGGGTAAATTATATCAAAATTCGATTATTATTTTTACATTAATACAGTAAGTGCAAGTATATGATAGACTCGATTCAATAATAGAAGTATTCATTGCATGAAATTGAGACGTCAATGGATTAAATTAACAAACCTTAAGCAGTCCAATAGAACATGTACAATCTTCGACTTAGGCATGTTAGTCAATGTATATGCTAAAGCATTTTTTAAATTGTTTTGGGATCACATTTGTATGAGTAGAACAGAAAAAATCGCACAGCAAAACATCCAAATTTATGCAATAAATCTAATGTATAGACACAAATTATTCGAATAATCTTAAACAAAACTCTAATTGATATAAATATCAGATTGAATCTAATGCAAACTTTAACTTCATAAAGAGTAATGCCCTTCAAAATTTTTTGAATTCAAAACGAAAATGATCTTTGAAGTTATGATCAAATTTATAAACAGTGTGAAAAAGGAATTATGGGTTTGCAATATAAACCCTGCTTTAACATGAACATTTTGAACAATTTTCATCGATTTCATATATATATATATATGTTTCAGTACACTATAAATAAGGTAACTTGGCATATTTCTGTTGTATTATTACAATTCTTAAAGCAGAAAATTTTGTGAATATTTTATGAAGTTTAGTATTTAGTTGAGATATGAACTTCATCGTCTTTGCAAATTAAAAATTTAATAAATTTAATTTTTCTAGAGCATTACTAATTTGCTACAAAATATTTTAATGTATGACAATCACAAAATGAATAAAAATATGTATAATATGCTCCATATTTGAATAAATATCTAAACTTATAGACAATAAGTGTTTAACGCAGTTATTCTAGTGTTTGACATCTTTGTATTCACTTGTATAATCGAGGTCATTTATTTCAGAATTCGCCAAATCCCTGGCCGATGAGAGCAAGATCTAGACATGCAATGTAATATATATAAAACGGTATTTTTTAAGCATATTCAGTGGATTTCAAATAAAGGGCATTCAAATTCAAATACCGATGTGCAACCCATTTTGTATAACCAAAACATGTTAGGAGCAGGTGACGATCCAGGGGAGAGGTGCGGGCTCTCTCTAAAAGTTTTGATGCAATGATGCTCTTTTAATTAAAAAATAATTTGTATCAAATAAGTAGATAAACCGCGTAGCTCTTCTTGTAAGTGAAATTAAACTGAATAAAACGTTCCTAAACAAAGAGTCTTAAGTGCATCACAATGCAGACGGAATAATTTCTTGGCTAATGTGGAATATTTTCTTTGTCAGTATCCTAGAATGTGTTTGAAATCAGCAGCCATTCTCATGTTATTGATGTTCAAATCAAAACTGTAAAGAAGAAACAAATAGAGCAACGCCGGAAACTTGATTCCAATAATTGAAACTGTCTTGCTTTGTGAACGGAACTCCTTGCCTCTTCGAAGTCACTGGAACGATGGAAAAATTTACATGAATGCTCCTACGGTTTTCGGAGAGGTAGTATTTGGAGCTCTGTTTCGTTACAGAGGAATTGCAAATTATTTCAAATCTTTGTTTATTTCTGCAGTCCGAAATGCTACCATGATAATCAAAACAGATTAAAATGAAATTATTTCGTGGAAGCGCTGCAAGCCTTCAAGAGAAGTTTCCACTTACAAGAGCTGTGCACTGTTTTAACGATCAACTAAACTTGGTGTTGAGCAACGCATGTGGAATTTAAGAAATAAATCATATTTATGATATTGTAAATGATATATCTACTCATCAAACCAAAGATCTTTTCCATTTTCTACAGTTGTAAAAGTAAACTCTATAGAAAAAAAGACAAAGTTTGTGATGATGTGTCCAACAGGTTGGGTTCAACGCCATGATTTTTTACAAATTGTTGCAGTCTTTCTTGAGGAAGAAGTAAGTCACGATTTAGAACCTGGCATTCTACATAGCTCTGTCCGAGAACCACATTTTTCTTTTGTTTCTAACCGTTGAAGCAATATTTAAAGATACCATTGGGTGCAGTAAACTTCTTCAATCATCTGAGAATCTCGCTTCAGTCTACTAATTTATTGGTGATGATCAAATGTGCCTAGAAAAGATACAGAATGATATTGTAACATTGGACTCCGCTTTCCAAAAAGCAAATTGTCTTCTCACTGAAGTTGGATCATGAGGCCATTCAATTGTTGTCCACGTGTTTTCAAGATACAAACAATGTGACAACATGTTCCTCATGTGAACGCAGAAGAATATTCCCGCTATTCACTCTTCCTGCATTTTATAGAGTCACCTTAGAGCTGAAATCCAAAGTCAATCACAAAACAGTGCTTACAGTAATTAAGAGGAAAAAATAGTGGGCTGCTGCGATGTACGCCGATGATGTAGAAAAAATTCTCTCATAAACTGAAACTGACGTTTGGAAAATATCAGCTTCTTCATTTGCCTCAGTTCAGAAAGGTCTTACATTTTCCCTTGAAAGGATTTAAAAACACGTCCACTGTGAAGTCGCAGTCGACATTCAGCAAGTTATTGTTGTTAAGGATCTTTAATAATTTTAATAAAAACAGACTAAATGAGATATATTTCGCTCAACTTGAGCATCGTCAATTTACAAAATTTTCCTTCTAAATATGCATTATTTAATTAAAAGATACTATATATAATTAAACGTTGATTAGAGGTAATTTGTGCTGATATATGTAATCATCTTTGGTGTTAAGACTTGGTTGCTATGATCTAATGTATATACTTTCAATTACTTTTAAATTTTTAGGGATGATTGATCTTAAAATTTTGATGTCATAATTTAATCCACATTTTCTTAGCGATTCTGATATTGTTGACTTAGTTTCATGTTCTTTTATTCTTCGGCTTTTTTTTCTGCTACTATATCCAATATAGTCCTCACCATAGGTGCAATGGATTTTGTAGATAACATTGGACTTATCGGATATCTTTGTCATTGATTTTACTTCTAGGTGTTGACTAAGCTTTCGCGTTGTATAAATATATCTCACCTTTTTTAGTATAATTTATTATTCGTATTTGATTAATCATATGTTATATTTAGAGGGAACTTTTTTTTAAATTTAACGATGCTCAAATTGAGCGAAATATATCTCACTTAGTCTAAAGTTTTTATTAAAATTCAGCAAGTTGTAGAACGGTTTTCAATGAAAAACTTTTGATTGCTTATATCTTAAACATTGTTGTAGTGTGTGCATGTCTTTTCTTTCAATAATATTTGTAGACACTTTTGTGATCATTTCATACATCTCCATCAATTGCCGATAATATAATTATCGATCCATTCAATTACTTCAATTAGAAGCAAAATATTCGGGAGAATATTAAATGATTAATTGAAACTTTCCTTTTTTGAATAATAATTGTTTATTTTAAGCCTTTGCAAATTACAAACATTACAAAACATTTATCAAGGTTTAAGGTACTTTTGATTTTCTATTATTTCCACTTTTATAATCTATTATCAAATACCAAATATGGACCTCACTAAATTTTTTCAACAATTGATACACTATTATATTTTCTGATGAAAGGGTTGATTTAAATCAAATGTCTTTAGCACACTTTTCAAATATTTTGAACCATTTCATGGCGTGAATAAGACTTATGCAATTCGATAGACGTAAGACAGTGCTCAGAGAATGAGCATTCGGAAGTGATGTATTCATAGCATGAATTGTTGTTCTCAGCTATAATATAATGTAGTCAATTAGTGTCCTATTCGATTTTGTGGTTCTAGTAGACAATTGTTTATTGGCTACTATTAAATTAAATGTGTACAAAACACAAATTTTTCATTTATGAGTATTATTAAAATAATTTAACTTCCAATCTCCGAACATTACTGTCTTTATGTTCAGGACAAGCAAATGATAATTCTTCATATAAAAATTTTTGGGAAATACTTATGCGGACATTTATAATCTTTCAAACGTGAAATTTTGGAATATTAATTTCAACCCGGAGATTCAAAATTTGATGCATTATTGCTCCTAATATCGTTGCGTTAGTTTGGAATTGAATGACTGGAATTAAATATAAAACCTGCACCTTTGGATTTTTGTAGTGTTTAAAAATCTATCCCTTCTAAATAGTGCATAACTTACATTAAAACAATGATTTATATAAACCACTCAACGACGGAATTGCACATCCGTTAATAGAAGATTCTCGGTTAATGTTTCGTGGTCCAAATATAAAAGCAACTCAAAAATCAGATAATGGCTGCCTGCAAACTATGTTGATCATGTATTCAACATGTTAAAACTTTTACCCAAGATGTTGAATCTAAACTTGAAGGTAATTGATCCGCTCATGTAATTGATCAGGTAAACTGGTTCACCATGTAATAAAACAAGAGCAGTAAGTAAATTATAACCATAAGTATTTCAGAACAAAGCCGCAGAGATTAAACCCAACACTCCTTAAAGTTTAATTTAAAGTTTCAAATTCAAACTTGATTTTAAAATTTATGTTGTATTATATTATGTAGACAAAACTTATAACATAAATTGAGATTCCCTTTCCAGAAAATTATATTAATATTTTAATTATCCCATATTACAATATATAATGATAAATTACTGCGATGAAAACAGACAAAAAAGATTGGTTTGTTGTGATGCATAATCTCATTATTGACATTCACTTATTGAGTGACCGCTTACTAAAACATTGTCACATTTCATATTTAATTACTTAACATTAATCACAACTGTGGCAGATATCTTCAGTGCATTTTAAAATTAGATGAAACATCATTATGTCTATTTAAACAGTAATGGGAAGGAAAAGCAATTTCTATATATGTACAGAATCGTTACTAAATATATGACAAATTAGAATTCCAATTTTAACGAATCAAACTAGGTAAAAACTTAGGGATTTTATATATCACTTTTTGCTGAAAGAGATTAGAAATATTTTGAATACTGAATGTTCAGTAAACACAAGAAATGGCACTTATTAATTTAAAGACATTGAATCACAGTAGAATCGCAATAATTTAGGATCAAGAATTTATACAATTTAATTGTAGAATTCACTTAGATTAACTTAATATGAGCATGGAAGGTTTGTAAATTAATAGAATTTCAAGCAGAGCTGTACAAATACCCCTTTTAAAACATATAAAATAAAATGAAAATTTATATAATATATTATACAAAAATTGATTGACAAATTTAAAGCTAATCTTCGTATTACAAGTCTTTACCAACAAGGCGGTGGATGAATTCAACGTCATACTAAACAGCAAATAATAAACACTGCAGTGTTTCAAAATATATGTATACAAATAAACATATAGAAAACATCTTTAGTTCATGAATTCAATACCAGTGTTCAAATGTATTTTAAGAAAAATTATAAAATATATATATTAAATAAAACGAATGAAATCAATTTGATGTTCTATAAATGCCAGAATCAAAGATTTTGTTCTCTTTGAGTTAAAGAAAATAGGTGGAATTTCAGTAGAGAGCACTAATAGTATTGAGTATAATATATATTCTCCTATTTAGAATAAACATTAGCAATTTTCAACATTATTGATTTCTAGTAATTTAGAAGCCTAGAAACAAAATTACTGTGGTATAATTATAAATTTTAAAGATTTGAATCGGCTATCTGAAACATGTAGTTAATATTAATTAATATTATACAAAAATAAAAAATATTTCTACTATAAATTATACAAGTGAAACACTTAATTAAAACATTAAGAAATGAGTGAGTTTTTTTGAAAATTAATGTGTTGAAACTAGCTTTGTTCTAACGTGGTGCATTTTATCTAGACAAAACAAAAAAAATTAAAAACCAAATTGATCATTGGAAAATGCCTTGTGCACTTGACAAGAGTGAATGGTAATGTAAAAAAATCTGGGACAGTCTATATATTTATGGTAGTTTTACAATTGTTGATATTGCAGTTTTTGTTAAACTTGACCAAATTTTCCAAATATTTGATAGAGAGAAATCACTTGACGAATACAATGCATTTCTAAATAATTTAATTTTTTTTCTATTTCAACAAATCTATTATTAGGTGAGGACATGGCAGTACTACAATGGAAATTAAAATCAATAGTCTTCCAACGAACTTCAAAAACTGAAACAACTATCTTCAAACCATCTTCCACCTCTACTGATTTATCACGAGACAGTAAAAGAAGAAATATAAGATTTGATAATCAACAAAATCTTAAATCTTTTTAAGTGTTGGTTACAATTTTGAGGTTCGTCATATAATGATTCTTCAACTTCTAAAAATCTTGAAATCATCTACAAAATCAATTATAGAAAGAGGCATGTAAGTCAGCTAATAAAAAACAAAAGTGTCTTGAATGGAAATGATAAAGACAATAGCACATCATTCTAATCAATAAGATAGATTTAGGAGATGACTGTGCAATTCAAAAAGAATGGCAAACTTTAAATTCTTGGCAACAGCTACTTAGTGGAAATTTTCCTATGCTATAACTGAACCTCCAAGCAATAATATATCAGCTGATTTCTAGTAACTCCTTTCCCTCACTGGTTGTATTTAATGAATATTGGATCTTTTTTATTGAACCAATTTTGGAATACCATTGTGGGACTCGTTCACAAATTCAATTATTACGACTATTGCAAAATTGACACTGAAAACTTGATTCTCTCTCTTCTCTTACTTAAGAACTCTGCTTTTATTAGTCAATCTCTGCTTACAATACTATACACAAAAATACCAAAAAATGAGAATAACGATTGGAACTTTTATAAATAGTTTCGTTTAATCCTTCTCAAACGAAAAGGATAAGAAAAATTTGACATGCATTGTGTATTAGAAACTACATTTGAAAAATAATGTCTAGAAGGAAATTTTAATCAAATTGAAATGAAAAAAGGTACAAAATAAAAAGATTTTAAAAAAGTATTGCTGGTTATCTTTTAGAATTTAAACATACTAAAAATACATCCATAAAAATAATTTTTAACTGTTATTTTTCATAAAAAAATAAAAAATATCTAAATTGACACTACCAAAAATAAATATTTTTTCACATCTTATTGAAATTCATGCACTTAAAATTTAAGTTGAGAGTTTAAATGGAAGCTATTAAGTGCTTAGCAGGAGCAAGAATTAAAGTTTATTTGTTTACGTTATGTTAGTAGAATTTCTTCAAATCTAAAAAAAACATTTCAGCTGAATTTCAATATTTATTCGCCAGTTTTCAAATATTTTTACAATTTTGAATTGATGGGGAACTTAGTCACTTAGTTCGCAACCTAGTTAAAATTCTTAAAAAGTACAAACAAGTAAGAATCCATTAAATTATCATTTTTAAAAATTGACAGCCTTTCTATAACACCAAACAACAAATACATTTAAACATTATATATATATATATATATGTTATATATATTATATATATATATATATATATATATATATATTTATAAAATATATATAACATATATAATACATACATATATGACAAATAAATATATATATATATATATAGATACATATATATAAAATATATATATGTATAATGCATATACAGTATAATACATACATAATACACACACATATATAAAACATATATACATACAAATATATATACATATATATACATATATATATATATATATATATATATATATATTATGCGTATATATACTAATCTAACCGAAAGAATTAAAGTATTAAATAGTTTAGTAAAACTCTATCAGAAATGGTTGATTGATTTAACTAGCTTAAAGCTTATTAAGGGAAACACTTTGAAGATAATAAGGTAGAGGTAATTTTCTTAGAATTAATTTCACGATTGGTCACTGATGAAAGCTTGCCTCATCAAACAGCCAATCGGAAATAGGCGCAATATCAAAACCAGTGAAGCATAGTGTTTACGAAGGAGAAGCTTTAATTATATATTAATTGCACTAACTCTGTGATTATATAATTCTAACTCATTCTCCACTTTCCTTTTACATGCATTTATTGGCACAAATTTTCGGATAATTGCTAAAATACCTCTAAGAGCAGAACCAAGTCGTGACCAATTGTCTGAGGGTGGCATAAATGAGGCTGTCGTTGATGATGGGGGATAAGAGCCACCAGTGGCACTATATGTCTGAAATGATGCTGGAGAGTATTCCTGGCCTAAATTGAGAAAATTATTAACATTGAATTAAATTAAAGTAACAATAAAAATTAGATTCGAAACTGCTTTACAAACAAGCAAACAGCGTAAAGATTTTTTAAATTTTTTTAATAAGTTATGAAAAAATCTATCCATTTGAAGGGAATCGTTTTTATAATCAACTAAGATTGGATAACGATGTACACTGTTCAAAGGTAACAACATCAACTACAATTGTATACATGCTCTCTAAATTGAAAAACAGAAAATGAATAATGTCTAGACAACAATCATTTCTGAGTAATTGATAGTAACAATAGTAAAATTAAAATAGGTTCAGAAAAAAATACATGGCATATTTATAATTTAAATTTAATAATTCATTTCTGGTTATATGCACTATTTTCTGCCAAAAAGTTTTGACAGTTATTGGCTACTCGTATATGCAAAATTGACTAAAAGATTTAAAATTAACATACCTGGATAAAAAGCATACATAGAAGAATTTGCGCGACTGTGCATGAAGCCATGAATGGGAGCGATAGGATGTTGATTTTTTGTAAAAGTCTTGTCACCTCGTGCGCTACCTAAAACAATTAAATGAACAATACTACAAACAACTACTTAATTATTTCAAGCAGTCCATGAAGCATTACCTAATTACTTCAGAAAAAAAGACATTGTAAGTGGCAAACTCAACACTCTACACAATTGAGCCGTTATGGAGGAAAATACTGACTCAATAAAATTACTATTTACTATAAAATAGAATTTTTTACGCAGTCTGCACGTGAACATCGCTGCTATAGCACGTTGATCGTCAATTTCGCATTTTTTAAATACATTTTTCTGAAATCGAGTTATAAAAATAACATTAAAATCTATCATAAAACCAAAAATCTCAGCTATAATACTGCACTTTCTGATTATCAAAGTTCCGCATGTTAAACGTTTTTACAAAATATATAAGAAAATACCTGCACTCATATCCGAGGTCATGGCTGGCTTTTCATCTGGTAGTGAAATAGGATCGTTAAAAACTGGTGTGGGCTGATTGTGAGGATATGGATGACGAGGAAGGTAATCCACTGGATTGTTGACTGATTGACTTGCAGCAGCGGCAGCAGCTGAAAAGTATGACATTTTTTCATAATACGAATGAAGAGGCGCAGACACCATTGGCTAAAACAAAAGAAATTAATTATGGAGTGTGCGAAGTAATATAAAACATACAAATCGAAAAATAGTTATTGAAAGTTAAATGTTTGTAAATACAATCAAAATAACATCGACTGCACATCCGCAATAATGGAATAATTAAGGATTTTTAAGATTGTATAGATATATACACAATATTGAAGTATATTTTAAAGTAGTTCTAGTGATGCTAAATGTATGCAACTTAGTTCAAAACTTTTTTCAGAGCTTAAAATATCTTTGAATTTACACATAACTTTGTTAACAACAACAACGTAAAAAATGAGCTACTACATACAATTTTTGCGGCATCAAATCTTTCTCAGTAAAAAAATTCAATCATGCCCTATGTACGCAAAATTGTAAATTATTTGTTACCACACCATTGTAAATATATTCTATATATAAAACAATCGATGCAAAAATCATCTCATCAAGCAGTAGTGTCCACTAGCAATTTTCAAAAAGGAAACGTCACAAAACCTTATGGTTTTACACTTTCAATAAATCATAATGGGTACAACAGCGATTTTTGTAATAAAGTCAAAACTCATTTAACATTTCCATTTTTTAAAAAAAATTGGCTTTCAATAATATAACTTAATCTGATCCTTAGTTGGAGAGCTGCAAAAAGCAGTGTGCTGTGCATACTTTCAATGTTTGTTATAAATCAAAATGCTATAGAAAAGTTGTGGATAATTCTGTAAGGGTGTATGCTACTACGGTAAATTAGATGAGCAAACTAAAAATTATCTGAAAATAATGTAGCAAAACAGTAAGGTGAACATTTGAAAATTTCACCTCATTAATAATATAAACTCCATGGCAACGCAATAATATTTAAGGCCACGCCTAATTGTTGGATAATCTAAACGACTTTAACTATCTTGCGTAAAGCGGAAAATCGAATTAATACATATTTAGAATTATAGGAAATCATGCATTGCTTATTTCAACACCTAAATAACATTTTTGTTAAACACTGTAAAGTAATTGCTAATATTGTAAATTGAATATCGTCATTTGGCAATAGACACATTTTAAATGCAATAATTTAAATACACTTTACAATCAGCAGAAACCATTGTATAACTGCCTTTTCAACGGTAGAAACAATACAAAAAATACATTTACTTTAATCATTGGAAAGCGTTTAAAATCAAATAGCGTTATACTGATAACATCATGAAATGTATAATAATTGGGTAAAAATACACTTACGTGCATCTGTGTGCGATCTGGGAAATGTTTGGAATGATGGATTTGTGGATAACAACCAGCAGTGGGAGGATATGCACCGTAACCAGGCTGAGCGAACGTAAATGAATCATCTTCACGTTTCAGTTTAGTATCGCTGAAATCTAAATGCCGCCAGTAATATATTTGTCATCACGCACAAGCTGAATGTGCTGTAAAAAATTGAATAAACGTACTGATATTGTAATATGATCTTTTCCTGCATAAATCAGGAGCCCCTTCTAGTCTAGACATTCCCAATATACCATTGATTGAATAGGACTGGCTGGTTTTATCCAAACAATCATTTGTGGCGTTTGTTTCATCTTCTTTAGCCTTTTCGCTTATTTTGTTCCGTACGATTCTAAAAAATCAATGAAAAAATATTGTAAACAGTTTGTCTAAAAGAATTATTAAAACCATAAAGGTTTTATAATTTTTGGATTGTCAAAAATAGCTAATATATTTTGAAAGTCATTGAAATTTGAAAAGATTTTTAATAGTATTCGAATTTCTACAGGCATATGTCAAATTATACAAAATTACTACTTGAGGTCACAAACTAATCATTCGTATGTTAAAAGTTTTCATTGACTGTGTATATATAAAATAATGTTATGTAATCATAAAATGATTGTACTCAAATTGAATATAATTTTTATACCCAACACGTAGGTTCATCTGTTGATAAGGCTGGTGAGATTTAAATATTTAAATATTATGAGCAGTTTCTTGTAAAAACTTAAAAAATTGTAAATTTTGAGAAGAATGTCCTAAAAATTTAGCTGCCACGCAGGTGATTAAAAATTAATGTTAAAGTCAACGCCATCTAGGTTCTACGTTGGTAATAAACCCAAGAAAAGCAAGGTTGCACGTGAAGATCAGGTTATAAAATTATCAAAACTATCTTAAAAAGTGTGACAGGTGCGATTAAACGAGCACAAGACATTAAAAAAACAACCATAAAAATAAGCACACTTTGAAAAGACAATAACATGCCAAAACTGTCAGCAACTACAAACTTTGACAGCAAATTTTAACAGAAATAAAAATGCAACTATGAGGAGAAATTTATTATCATGCAAAAGAAAAAAATGCGATAGATACAAAAATTGCATAAAAACGCTAAAAATAGCTTCGAGTAAAAAAACATATGAGCTTAGAGATTCGAAATCAGAGAAAAAATCAAAACCGTTATAAAAAATAACATGAACTAATGTATAAAAATTAGACATAAAATGACCGACTGATTCGAAACAAAACTTTAACTGTACAAATGTAGGATTTGATAATTTCTATAAAAATTAGAAATCTAAATTAAGCAAATGTATTTACAAATTTAAAGTTAAACTTAAGTAAAGTTAAGACAGAGTATATAACATGCGGTGGAAAGTACCTGTTTATTGAACTGACACTGGGTACATTGTCTTGAGAACAAACGGTTTCACTTAGAAGGCGATCTCTGATTTCCCAAGCAAACATTGTGGGATTCTGACGTTTGTAATCTGATATCTTTTCAACAACTTGTTGAGTAGCAACTTTTGGTTTGCTACCACCAATGACTCCTGGTCTAATTGAACCAGTTTCATAAAATCTAAACATAACAATTAATAATATTTTATTTCAATCTCCCGTTTTCTAAAAAAAAGATTATTTAACTAAGCAAATCTATAGTTAAGAAAAATTTGGAAATTTGATTTATTTCAATATATTATTTAAAAAATAACCTGGCCAGTATTTTTGAAACACAACCATGACTAACTCTTAACTGCCGTGATATATCACAAGGTCTTACACCCGACTGGGCCAAATCCACAATTCTTTGTCGTACAATATCTGGTAGTGGACGTCCGTTAACGTAAACACCACCCAATTGATTAACGCCACCATGACCTAAAATTACAGGCAACTTCAAACAAAAGTAGTTAAAATAGTTCAAAGTAGTATATTAAAATTATGAACTACGTTGTAAACCTAATTAGGTGAGCCAGCAAGCGTGCAAGGTTAATATACTTACACTTCATTTTGCAACTGTCGGCAAACATGTCGAATTCCATGAGACGTGACCTATTTAGTGTAAAACGCGAAGCTTGATTGATCAGGCACTACAATTTACGTACAATCGACGGTCGGATGCGTTTTCAAGTCAACTCTAGCGCTTCAAGTCCAAATTTCTCTTACTTTTATGCTTCATGGCGCTCCTGATGCACATTGGTCGCGCATGAAGGCTAACAGCCAATCAGGAGTAGGAATAGAGCTGATTGGTCAGACAGGAAAATCACCACTTTCCAATATTAAATCGCGACGAAAACAATGAAACAAACGAGTTTCGCTTCAGTGATTATTTTGTTTGTAAATGGTATTAACTGAGGTAGCTCCAATGCCGAACTCAACAAACCGAAACTATTTCAAATCATCTTCCGGGCAATTAATAATCTGAACGCCGAAAACGTAATTTCACTAATGAGATTTTTGGCAGAAGCTTTGAAAAAGTTAACCTATTCGCTTTAGAAAGTTATTGTTGAGCACAAGCGCTTTCTAATCAAAATATTCTGTCAGGGTCATTGACGTTTACATTAATTAATTAATTTGCCAGTAAATTAAGAAATTAAAAGCAATCATCTAAAACCGAACTTGTAAGCCAATCACAATATACAATAAAAAATGCAAAGCATATAAAATATATCAAATAATCTATTAATAGGTAACATACAGACAAATCAAAGCTATTTGATTCACGCTGCAAATCGTTACTGTGTAATCCTACAAATTTCTTAATGATGCGTTTAATACTATCCGATTGTGAGAAAATTTTAATGATATGACTGTAAATGGAAAAAAATTTGCCAAATCAAAAATCACAAAAATCAAGTAAGAGATTTCACTTACACATGAACTTAAATAACCGATTACAGTAATTGAATAAAATAAAAGATATCAAAGTTTGAATACATGCCTTCTTCAATATGAAATGATATTGCTTCATGGATAAGTATAAATCGATTTCAACCAACTTCAAATAAATATGTAGTTTTTTCAAAGAAACTGACTTTTAAACTAAGTTACAAGCCGGAAATTTCAAGTGCAAGACTAAAAAACTGATGCTGAAAATGACAGGCAGTCTAAATCCAGCTAAGGCCAAAGTGACTATTTATAAAATTTCAAAAAATCAAAATTTTATGGTTTTTGCTTTCCTGGAACAAATCAAATTTTGTTGATGTATATTATTAAGATAGAATGAAAACTTTTTTCTCTTCTTGTGACGCTGTTCCCTGAATGCTCAATATCTTGTCACGCATAACTTCTAATTTGGGATTTTGATTGTGGATAACAAAAAATTTTGTACATTATTGTCTTCACAAAAACGTGTCGAGCACATAAATAATTTCTATTTCTGAATATATTTAAATATTTTTATCATTCAAATGTTTTTCAACATACTCCACACATTTTTGACATTCATTTTTAGTATTTCCCCAACAGTTTTGGTGTAATTTATATTGTAAAGCAGAAAAGGATGATATTCACAATCAAATTGATCGTTTAACAAATTTCAAAAGCTGGTATTTCAGTTCATTTTTAAAATCCAATGGTTGGTTGAATACAAAAACTAAACGTCAAGAATAATGAGTAAAATAAAGACAAATTAATAAAAGTATTATTACTACACAACACTGTTGGAAGAAACTCAAAGTATCCTCGATTTTATCAGAGAAGGAGACTGAGGATTCTGAAGCATATCACACTTCTTGAAATTGGATTTCTTCTGAACTCGTAACTTCTTCAATAAGAACGTAATAGTTGTTTCTGAATATAACTCAAACTTCTTCACAAGCTGATCGTAGAAAACTTCAACTTCCTGCAGCACAATTTTCTTTTATTTTCAGTTTTCAGTAAGTTAGGTACAGTCATAAAATTGCCCAATATTAACAAAGTTTTACATTTGTTATTGAATATCCATTAGTAAAAGTTTTAAGGGGGAATTTACATCTCCAAGAGGTTGTGTCAATCTACAAAATATTGTAAAGATATCGCATATCAAACCGAACATAAAATTGAAAAAGCATATATTTTTGTTATGTACAAATATCATAAATGTCATATGTATAAATTATTAAAATCATCTATGATCTATTGTCAAATAATGACGTCACAATTCAGAATTGTTTCTATAACCATGGAATTGTTCTATTACTTGAAATGATAGTTTTCATGGCGAACTAATGCATTACAACTAAATGTAAAGCCAACCATCAGCCTCAATATTTATGCAGTATTTATGTAGTACCAGGCGATATTTTAACATTTTAATTATATTTGTGATATTAAATTTCACATAGTTCAAGATCTATTTAGAGTACTTGAGAATAATAGGCCACGATAAACCCATTAACAACACACAATTTTCAAACGTACTGAAGTCAATATATTTTAACAATGATGCGCACTTCATAATTCTCTGAATATCAATAGCTTATTCACTGAGAAAACAGAAAATCGTATCTTTGCATTTTATGCAAAAAGCTGTTAACCTTCTAACTAAAGTCATGGCACAGTGGGTAAGTGCTATTTTATTGAGAATTCTAATGAAAATGAAACATGGTGACCTTAATCGATTATAGCCAAATGAAAATCCGATCTACCTGATAAACATATTGGAGAATATGCAAACGTTTGAAAGAGGTATGCAATTTTGATATGATATTTTCACAAATGACTTCTACATGAGTTCAAGCCAATTCCGTATGAAACTAGAATTTGATGTTTGCAGACGTTGACACTAAATTCCAAACTGAAAGAAAGGCAAGTCTCCAAACTCCTCATTTCGCAGTTTAACATGCGGAAACGCTTCTAAACTTAGTTCCGCTTGTAACTCACTTATTGATAAAGAAATTCCCCACAGGGGCAATATCAGCACTCTGAAAACAAAATTTCTGGGGTGAAATTGGGGAAGACAACCAAGAATAACATTTGTGCAATATAATGTCTTCTATGTTTCAAAATGAGACCTCACTGAATGTCAAGCAGAAATTTGAGGCAGAAGTCCGTTACATCTTCAGGTTTGCTAAATGCGGACCAGCCATTTCACTCAGCACTTCTTAGTTAAATTCTTCATGTAATACATTCACTGGTCACAAAGTCATTATTTTCGAGTGAAGGTACAATTTGATTAACATGGCGGCCATTTCGAATGAAGCAAACTATCTATCAATAGCAAGAGCTTAAAGATTATTTTGATAATTCATGTATGATATCCATATGTGTAAGATCCAAAAATGCTTAATTCTAAGAGCTTAAGTCCTTTTGATTTGATGATCCTTCACGCCAGATGCGATATATTGACCAACTGATTATCACTCAATAATCTGAAAGCAAAATTAATAATTTCTTGCTATTTACTACTTTAATCCAATTACATTTAGCCCAAAAACCCGTAAATCCCATATGTACTTCTGAAGAATTTATAGGTCAGGATTGAATTCTTAATGAATTCCCAAACCCTAACCGCGATCAATTCCATGGGCATTAAAATTTTCAACGCCAATTTCCTCTTTGTAAAAGAAAACATTTTATAAAAAAATGATAATTTTGCATTGATGTAATGACATTTTCTAGCTATGACCATGACGTTTTAGCGAAACCCCAAATATAGGATTTTGTTCATTTGCATGACAAAGATTCTATTGTCTAGAAATGATCAAAACAACAATCGTGGTACAAAAATCTCTGGAGACTGAAAGCAATTAAGAAAATTAAGACAAGATTTTACATTGACTTTTAAGAACAAGGACTTCTAAACTTAACTGAAATAATTGCTTGCGCTTGCTCTTTGGTGCTGACAGTAACTGCAAAGCATTATAGCAAATCGAAATATGTATTTTGGTATATAATAGGAAAAAATAGTTTTATTAGGCATAATGGATGTGGAAATACCGGTACGAAGAAGTTGAAAAAGATATGAGATTACAAGCAAAATAGGGAATGATAAATGATGAAATTTTCATACCCGTGTAAAATTTTAACCCAGAATGAAATGATTTGATAATGGGGCTTGAAAAAATTCAAATTAAAAGTTTTCATAATTTTAAAAAAATTTATCATATCTTATTTTGTTGGTTTTTAACTTAAGATTATCCATCTTGAGAAATATATTTTATATTATGTATATCGAAGATAGCAAGGAATTAGGATGGTTTGAATTCCCTCAATTTTTCCTTGTCTCATTTGTATCAGTTCGTACTCAAAGAGCGATATAGTGGAATTTCTCCACCCTGTCAGGTTTTCAAAAATCAATTTTGATTGATAAAATTAAGAAAATGTAAATCATTTATAAACTTAGGTTGTGCAATGTATTTTCTGTGGCAAATCACCAAGCTGGTTATCTGCAAGCCGGATTACCAGAATTCTGTCTCGCTTCAAATTTTGAAATGCATATGCATGTTTATTTTTCTTCTTCTGAGTAGAACTTTAACTCTATGGCATTTACATTTGAAAAGATGGTATTTTTACACTATATCTATATTTTTAATATGTTAATATTTCTTGATAAATTTGTTTTGAATAAGTTTAAGCTTCATCGGTAACTCGACTAGCTTTGCTGAAGGGCATATTAAGTGCAAATTTGGCCTTCACTGATTCTAGAACTGCTAAGAATGCATAGGTAATTTGAAAGTAGAATTTCATTCCCTCTCTAGTTTATTTCTTGGACTGTTTTTTTTGTCTACGTGTTTCAAGAATAGTAGCACTGATTGTGAATAAAAATATATGAATGCATTTAGTGGGTCCTTGATTATGAACTTAATTTCTTCGTTTGATCTCGTTGTGATTAATAAATATCCCCCATACATAGAAAGGTTTCAAGTAATACTTCAAAATGTGAATTGCAGCCTAATGGGAACTCATGATTACTGTCAGATAAAAGCAAAATTTTATAGAATAGAGCTTAAAACTGTGTCATGTTGGGTAACAAACATTCATTATCTATGATGAAAGGAATAATTTTTGCAAGTATTATTGCATTAAGGTATGCATTATTGTCAGGTGCCTTTTGGAATGCAGCTTTTGTAAATACTGATTGGAGCTTCTTGCAAGTCAACGATGTAAATTCAAGAAATATAGTTTGTGAAGACATTTGTGTTTTGAAAGGAATTTTCTGCAACTGCATAAATGCAAAAATATAAAGGAGAAAATCGTGGGTCTACTTATATGACGAACCTCTGGGATAGTAGTTTCTACTACGATTTTTTTCGTTACTAACTAGTGTTGCCAAAATATTGCTCTTAACAACATCATCATCAACAATCGGTTGAAGTGCCATCAGAATAAGATAATTTGCTTTAAGGTTTCTCCTACACTGCTGACATATTTTTCAAAGCCATGGTAGTTCATATGTAGATAGGATAAAATTTTGACAACGTACTTCTGTGAGTTCTTATGCACAAATGAAAATGATTAAAATTTCTGATTGGTCTGTTAGAAAGATCAATTCTGAATTCATCATTCATTGGCGTTTACAAATGCACATAAATACACATGACACAGGTATTAACGGTAGATCTTTTTGCGTAAAATCTGGAAGGGGAGCATATTTCGTAATTTGAGATTAACGTAAATTCTTGAATGTTGGACACGTCATGAACAGATTGCAAACTAACTTCGAAAGTTTAATTCCACAAAGATTCTTGCTTGCAATCTTGCGCAGGAACAATTCATTCAGGTACAAAAGGCACACAAACCAGTGAAGAGGATATCCAAGGGATTCTTCAACATTGATTCACATCATTTGTCTATTCCATACTGTAATAGGATTCATCACACACGATAATATGACTTAAGAATGGTTTCATTTTTTACGTAGCAATGTAATTCTTAGATGATACGAAGTTTTATGTAGTCGCTAAAGTCGCCACACCAATAAATAATTTCCTTTTCACCTGAATTACGGCAATAATGTAATGTTTCAAGACATCTTAACACTAGCAAGAGTAATTTATCTAAGAATAAGGTAACCGCGACATGGAATAGCTTGGTCGTCAACAAATATTGAAAATGCGAAAATTGACGGCTTATTATTTAGGATGACAAATCAAAAATATGCTCGGAAAGCTTTCTTTATTTTCATACTCAGGAGCGAACACGGGGTTTTCTGATGGAAGGGGACATCTGTTATAATCAACTTGAGTAATCAAAAACGGGGCGAAGACCTGACAAATTTTCTAACGTTTGAAAAAATTGCACTATAATTTACTAAAATGAGCCAAACTAAATATTTAACTGTGATGCCAGCATGATGTAGGTAGTTGCCTTAAGAAATTACCTCAGAAAATTAGTAATATTAAACACATTTAAAATTATTTAGGCATTTTGTTTTATTTGATACAGCGTAAGAAAATACATTTAAAAAATAGTCTGCATTTGAAAAAAAAATTTTTCAAAAAATTCCACCTAATTTTTAGGTGGTTATTCTGAAATTTGTACTATTTGATTGGTTCTAGTTTGTTGTCTACAACGCTACAGAAAAATTCATTTATACCAAAAATTAATTAGTTTATTGCTTATTAGATCAAACTTGTATATAGTGTACAAAATATTATTAATTTATCTTAGTTTAAATATAAATATATAAATTTAATTAGAAAGAACAGAAGTCTTTAATGATTGTCCTTTATCTTTTTTGCCGATTTGATCCTGCTTCAAACACCAACAATAGTAGCACCCCACTAAACTTGGTACCTTTCTTCCATTGTGAAGAGATCTTAGTGAAAACGGTCTACGTCTCCTTCACGATAAGCACAGCAAACTAGAAAAATAGTCCAAATGTGAACTCAGAAAGTGCACTTGAAAGACATCCTAACCTCAAGGGACTCTAAACTATTCAAAAGGTTCTCCACAACTTCCTCGTAAGCAGCACTGTGCCGATTGCTGAGAAAGTTTGACAACTGATGTAAAAGCAAACCAGGCCCGCTTTTCTTCAATCTCTAAGCAATTCACAAAATCAACATCTTTCATTAACTTTCAAATCTGCGGAACATCGAATATGCCTACCAACAACTTAACTTTATTGACTCGGAGAATTTTTTTTGCAGACATTCAAGAGCATGATCTACTTTAGGCAATGCCTTGAAGTTTTTTATTAATCCAAGATTAATATATAGTGGAGAAAGTACGATGCGTTCAATGAAATAGAAAATTTGGCATCATGTGCATCAGGTGTAAAATGAGTTCTAGTAGGTCATTCACGTTGAAGATAATGCCTGCTCTGGACATGGAAAGCAAGGTTATTTGATGTAGTCCCCATTCAAGCCAAGAATAACATCAATAACCTGCAGGTCACCACACACCAACCAATTTGGATTGACATTATCAAGCGCTTTTAAAACAATGTGAATTGTATCGAAAATTTCTGACAATTCAACAATAAGTAACTGGAACACAACCCACTTTGCTTCTATTGTTTAGAAGAACTCATTTGAGGCTCTGTGTGGACGAATGAATACGTAATCGCAAATTTGTGAGAATTTAACTTAGACCAATGTCTTCAATGAGAGCTTTGACATTGTTGCAATATACTAGAGATTCAATTTTAGTAAAAAAAGGTAAGAACTTTCCCTATTACCATACCAGCCAATTGTAACATCAAGACACACTTTAAAAGTGAATATCGATCATTTAATATTCTTTCATAAAACTAACAATACATGGTTTTCAGTCAATATTGATTTATGCCTACTTACATATTGATATAGAAACCCATAAACTATAAAATTATGTGTAACGTTAAAATCAAATATTTGATGTTCAATTAAGCTACAGATTGCACAGTTTCAGATGTTCTTTGTTTGCGAAGCATGATTCCTAAAAATCTACTACACTTCATTACTTGCAAAACCCTTTCATTTGTTCGGAGGACCATTTAAATGTTAGTTCATGTGTTCTTTGTTTCAAAGCAAATACAATTGTAATAAGGATTTGAAAGTGGAAAAGTTTGCTATGTTCCTTATGTTCAATATCTGGACGAAAATTCTGACTTAAACGCGGTTAAACTTTTATTATTATTTGTTGTACTGCAAATCGTGAGGCCATGATAAAATTCGGCTGTGATATAACCTGCCTAATATCAACCCAACTGTGCATTTCCAATCGGAAACAGGCTGCGCGCATTAAATTTTCAAGCAACACTTTACAAAGGGACATTCGCAATCCACTGTATTCAATCCAAACTAAGCATTCAAATGATATGTAATAAAAATTGAAATCTGATTAGTAAAATTGTAACAATTCTTATACAAAATGTCACTTCAATTTTAAACTTTAGAATATAAATTTCCGTTATATCAATATCACTATTAGCATGTCAAGAACTATAACCAAATTGTCATACTATAATCTGCATTTCAGTGGATAGTTGTTAAGAAGATAGATTGTTCTTGATGATCTGGGAAACGTTACTAAAATTTTCAGCTCAATTTTTAAAGAATATCTCGTTTATATTTGTAGCGAATTTTTAACAATTCTTGAACTAATGCCAAATATTTAAAATTCATATAATCAGTGTGTATCACAAGTTGCACTAAGAAAACGAAGTAAAAAAATGCTGAGAAAAAATAATTTACATGTCAGCGGGTTTGAAGCTATGCACTGTTCAAATGAAATAGCACTTCAATCGAATGAATAGGGGTGGACGAAAGATTGTAAGGTCTATGCTACACATTAAGATAATCTTGAATCCTTTAGATTAGCTTCATTACGATATTAAAAGTCTTAGTTCTATAGCATACATGACTCCCTGATCTGGCTGCATTGCCGAAGATTTTTGTCAGGATTAGTGAAAGTGTGAAACTACAAATGGTCCTCAAAATAGAGTAACCATCAAGGAAAGCAGTTTTCAAGTTTTATCTCAACTGCTGATTTTCCAAGCCTAAATCACGCACATCAAAAAGCTGGGTGTAGGTTTGAGAAAATTCATTGAATTTTGATTGCATAAAACTATACATTGGCTTGCACATATTAACCTGTAAACAATAAACAAGCAAATAAAATCTGAAAGTT
Source organism: Hofstenia miamia (assembly GCA_900660155.1). Classification (NCBI taxonomy): domain Eukaryota; kingdom Metazoa; phylum Xenacoelomorpha; order Acoela; family Hofsteniidae; genus Hofstenia; species Hofstenia miamia. The sequence goes on along the minus strand of CABFPE010000039.1, from coordinate 980,121 downwards.
AAGTCTAACTACTAATTCGCGGAATGCTACGATGTAATCTATTCTCAACTTTGCAATGAATCAGTTTAAAATGGCCATTACACCAGAAACATTATCAATGACATACCCTAAATATAAATGTCAATTTAATTTAAAAAATGTTTACATTTATTCTTTGAAAATACAGTATTTCTTTGCACGGAAAGCAATTGTATGTAACAAAATAGGTGCAAGAGTTCTCTTTATCGTAATTGTTATGGAAATAATTCCAGAATAGCTTCTGCTGGTTGTTACGCGAAGACAAGCTTTTCATACGCATTTATAGAGAAAAAACCATGCAAACAAATTATCATTGGAATAATTCTAAGGAAATAATCATTTGAATTCGCTATTGAGTAACAGCAATTGTATTTGTTCATAAGGTGAAGAAAGGTGATTCAGAATAAACATTTGCTTGACATGTGAAACTTCATTTATAAAAAAAATGATAAACATATGAACCAAGGGCTCCATTTAATGCAGACATTAGACTTCTGAATTACATTAAGTTGAAATCAAACTGATTGATATCACTATCGACATCATTCTGTATGGGACACAAATCGTAAAAAAACAAAGAACTTACAGAGGCTCCTTGCAACATAAGGGGAAACGATTGGTTGCAATAATCTCAATGACAACAAAACATAAAACTAATCCAAATGTTCCCACAATTATTTAAGACTCCATTAAATCTTAGTATCGCCAAACTATGTAAATCATAAGAACCAGAATTTAGAACGTTGCTTTAAGGATTTTACTAAAAGTATACTTGCGTAGACATTGACATGGACAACCATCGCACTTGTCTTCCTGACACTGGAATCTTTCATCTCGCATTATAAAGACATGGTTTTAACATCCCTATAACTTACGATGTCTTTTTATAAAGCAAAAATGCTAGGAAGTTCAAATCATCATTATAAAATATCAGTCTGTGAAAAATATTTACAAAATTTAATAATTTAACACCATTCAATTTCTGGCAAAAATGGACTTGGATTTAAATCGAATTATAAAGAATTTAATTTAATATTACCCAATTACAAAATAGGGATTTACAAATAAACGAAGTCAAATCGGAATCCGAATCTTGGAATAGCACAGTGGCATAGCCCTACTAGAGAAAAAACGAAAAGCAACATAAAAAACTTCTGAAACCATTAAAATTATTTAAGGCATTCATGACATTTATGTAATTCATTGATTACGTAATAATAAGTTCAAATTTATAGAAATGAGCTACTTTCTGTAATTTATTTCAATCATTATTGTTTATATAAATGTGACCCGGTGACCCAGCTGACAAGGAAATCTTGAGGAAAATAGATCCGGTGACTGGTTGACCCGCCAACAAATCACTGACACTTCGACCCGGTTGCAACTCTGATACGAACAATATGGTACAGGCGTGCATTCATTTATGTATTGAAAAGTGCTCCTTTCTCGAGATGTGCAATCAAAAATGTTTCATAAGAATCAACAAACACAGACAAACATATAAACCAAGACAAAGATAACACATTATTTCATACGGTGACTATTCATAAACGATTGAGCTAATCAAATTTAAACAAACATTAGGCTACCGTTTCTGAAAAGTCATGATTTGTATTTAGACGTATTTTACATGCGTATGTAGTACATGTAGTAACTAGAGCGAAGCGTAAACAAACTATAGTAGATGAAGCGTCATGAATGAATGCATGAGATGCGCGAGCAATTTAGCGCGAAACCGACAATTAAGAGACAGGCGGTGTTTGCGCACTCAAGACAACTAACGACTCCCCAGACGCTCTTATCCACAAGACGAAGAACCCTGTCAGTGATTTATAGAGCATCTTCACTCCAGCGGTGTGCTTTTCAATTATCACTTCGCCACATATTCCAAAGAAATGGTCATAAAATACACCATTTGAAAAGTATATCAAATATTACAAATATTAGAAAATGTAAACAATTAAAATTCCACTTATACAGCAATTTACACACCATCCGTATTCGAAGTAAGATTTAACAATGACATTTCGCTCCTCATTGATTTATATTACAACATTGAACACAATGAAAACGGAATTTTTCACTAATACCATTAACCTCGCTAATCACCAGGGGTCGGATTTTTGCGATAAACAGGTGTAAACATATTTCGTGAAAAAAACATTTTTTTGGAAAAAAAATATTCTTGTAACAAGACTTAAAGTAAATCTAATTGGTTACATTTGAAAACCACTAGTAATCAGCCTGAATATACGTTTGTAAATTGTCATCCCTCTCTATCATGTGATCGACCAATTTTTAGGATATTTTAGGCAGTATTTAAGTTGTTCAAAGAATGACTAAACTTGTCTGTAAGATTATGTTAAGGTGTGAACGGATTTGTACATACTTTTGGTTTGGCTCTCAAATAAAAACAATATTACCAAAATAATATGTCAGTGGATAAAACTATAAGAAAGCGTTTGTACTAAAACCAATATTCTCAAAAAACAAAAGTTTTTCAAAATATATAAACTTGAAGAAGCAGAAAACATTCAATTTCAAACCTGGTACCAATTGATTTCCAGTTACTTCGTTGTTTTTTTTACATTAATCAAAATAAGTTAAAATCGAAAATATATTCTGCAAAGTAATGTCTTATTATGCAAACATTGGGTCAGCTTGAGGATTATCATGAAAAACAATCTATCCATTTTGGATCACTGAGTCCTTAGATCACGATTCGATTTCTTTTGACAGACAACCATAAAAAAAGCAATAAGTGTTCATCTTATCTAGGACTGAATGAACGTATCTTTTTAGCTTTATATTATTATAGATCAAGTGATCAAACCATAAAGTCAATTTTGAATGCGGTCATAAATTTAACTATAACGTTCATATCCTTTGCAAATTTATACAACACATGTAATTAAACCTCATTGTATTCAAAATTTTAAACTCACAACCATCCATGCATTTCCTGAAATGGCATTTTCCGCATTCCCCGATTCATGCTGCTAATGAAAAAATTGCTGCACCAAACTCTTCTTTTAAAATTAAAACTCAGCTCTTAAAAAAATATGTGCACTTCCTATAGATTTGCGAACCTCAAGTAAAATTGTTCAAGACAATTAACTTATTAACGGTTAGTTGGACAAGTTTGTCGTCTACCTAGTGAAGAAGATAGTAGCTATTGTGTTTGGTGTTGATGAATAATTTCTATGAGTGTGAAGGTTTGACATTGAATTATTAACGCCAACCAGTTTCTATGACATTCAACTTAAAATTGTAATAACTAATGAGAGACGTTCTTCAATTAGTACACATGTGTCGCCTGCCTATAGCTAAACTATAAAGTTTGGGTATAGGTAAAAGAGCCATGTTTGTATTTATATATATGTTGATTATAACCTACAATCTCTTTATTTAATTCATTCTTACACAGTCATGTCAAAAATACTAGTTTGGGTTGTTTTTTGAAGCACGGCTGTTACCTTAAACCGCCTGGCGTCCATCTTAAAGCACAAACCGTTTTTCCACATTTACAAAGAATGTTCTCCAAGCCTATTAACAAATTTGAGAATCATGAGGTATGGGCAGGTCTTTGACTGTTTCTCGATATATGCAAAGATATCCCAAAACCATTGAGCCTTGCAGTGCGCAATTCAGAAGTAGCGGGGCTGAAGGCCCCTGTGATCGGAGAATTCGCGCAACGACACGCCTCGATAGTACAAAGTGGACTCGTGGATTAAGAGCGAAAATTAACAAGGAGGCTGTCCTCTAGCAAATGTTTTTAGATTGAGCATAATGTTAATATTTTTTGAGGTATAAGTGTTTAAAATTTTTAATAAGATCATGAAAAATTTTCAAAAATTCCCGGGCTGCCTAAGGTTAAAGGCTAAATTGAAACACCTAATTCCAATGTCAAGAGAATAGTACCATTTTTCAATTTTACTTCGGTCCCTTCATAACGTTTCTGTCCTTCAAGATACCTCGGCAGTTCCTACCCCCTACAAACAGAAATATGAATAAAAAGCTCGAAATGTATTCCTTGCTTCCTCGATTCGTGATTATGTTTACCAAACCGAAGCGCTCTGAAATGGGTTAGTGTTTGCGTTAATTGATATTTTCAACATTTTTAATCATATTTAATATTTATAATGCTAAGAATTCCAAAAATATTAATCAGAAATGGTAGCAGACTGGGCTATTTTAGAGCAGAAATCACAACATATACTTATAGATTTAAGGAGACTTTTGAAAGAATTTGTTGTAATTTAACTCAATTTATTTTCTTGGTTATAAAAAGGAATAAAATTTTCCAATAAAATAAAGTTTTCACAGTTTTCATAATCAATGATGACAGGGTGGTCATGAGGATGCGCTTTGTGATGCTCGCCATCATGAGGATGCTTATCACCATGATCGTGAACGTCATTATTGCATTCGCATAGAAACTTGAAAAAATGGCAACAAATTTATAAAAAAAGGAAAATAAGTTTAACTTGCATATTGTTTAATTCTTTTTGAATTTGTGGCGTCTGTCATACGTAAAATTTAATGATATATTTATTTTATAATGCACATTATTATAGTTGATTTTGTGAAAATAATAAAACTCTGAGTCTGAGCATGTAAAGAATAACTTTTGAAAAAACTTTTGTGATACTTAACCAAAAACTATTGTTAGCTTTCTACGCAAAGAAAAACGAGGGAAATGTAGTTTGAGAACGTTTACTATATCCTACAAACATGCCTACTTCATTATTTGCAGAAGATGAAAATAAATTAATGGAAAGGCGAAATTAAAAGAAATCAATCAACGGCGATGAACAAATAAATGCTTTTTCGATTATTGCAATTACTTAATTCTAAACAAACCACACTGAAAATTACAATGATTTAGCAAGTATGCTACTTGGATAATGAGTTGGTAAAATCTAATTTCACGGTGCGCTAGTAAACAATTAACTTTATGATGGAGTCGTCAACGGGAAAATATTATTTATTATGAGTAAACTGACAGAGTGAATGGTTGCAAATGGTGTCATAAACTAGCAATTAGCAATAATTAATACATAATTAATGAAAGCGCTACAATAGGAAACAAATTCTTAAAAAGGAGTGACACTAATCATGACAGCTAATGCCTAACATTGACGGAAAAACCCCTATACATTTTATTAAGGGTGATTTCGCCGCAACTACTTGCAAAACAAAGAAACTATGTGATATCTCCTACATTACTGTTTTTGATAAATAACCACTTTAAGCAAATAAAAATAGAAAAACAGACAAAATATAATATAAACTAAGTTAGTTTGAAATTATCCTTTATTTACACCTACTGTGTGATGGAGAATAACCACAATTCAAATCTATGTATATTTAAGAAAAATTCAGTGTTAGGGTCTAACCTACAACATTTAAGTAAAGTGAATATATTGCCATGTCAAGAGATCTTGTAGCCTGAACATTAAACATGAATAAACGCTAAACTTGTACAAAAATCCTTTTGCAATCTTAGACATTTTATAAAAGGAACATTTACATTAGTGCAGAAGATATTAACATTTCCTCGTTCGATCGTTTTGCGATGCATTTGTCACCTAATCAATTTCTCGATTTTTCCACCTAGTAAACCACGCTGAAAAACAATAAAAATAAAGCATCTTTAAGCAAATAAACTTTATTCTCAATCAATATTGCCAATTCCTTGGCATGAGAGCTTTGAATTAGCAGGGAAATTCGAATTTTTAAAACGAAATCGAAATTTCTATTTTCGATCAATTATTTTGAAAGTCGATTTTCGATATCGCCGGGAACTAATTTAAATGAATTATCCCCCTTTGATGCAAATGAATAAATACATTTTTTACTCGATGCAACCACTATACAAATGCGTTAGGCGATAAAATCAATGATAATTATAAGTAATTGTTCATATCATAGCATTTGGCCAATGAAACTGAATGCGGCGAATATCAAAATAAAACTATAAAAATGTTCGCCAACTCGAAGAATTAGTAATTGGCCTATGCAATGTTAATACGTAAACGAATGCTGAGTTGCTAGAGAATCTATA
>CABFPE010000039.1:949398-969911 GCA_900660155.1 Hofstenia miamia | reverse complement strand
ATCTAATACGAGGTGATTATAACACCTAGCGAATCCGTGGAACTTGTTCAAATAACCAAATCAAAGAATTACCAGTCATTCAAACGTTGCATTTGATTTTCAAAACAAAAATGATACGTTTTAGGAAAAGATAAAAAATTATGAGAGTTAGGAATTCTAGTTGAAAACAAAAAATTCTACAATATTGAAGATTAATTCGGAATTGGTGTAAAATCGTTAATTATAAATTACCTAAATTATTTGAAATTACTGTAAAATGGTCAGATCGGTCGTCATATATATAATAGGTAAAATAAAGATTTAGTATTGGTGTGACATGGAACACGTAAATTTAAGCAATTATCGACCCACAGCAGTTAATTTAAAACACACTCATTAATTATTAATAATGTTACAACTTTCAAATTTGAAATTGACAGTTACCCACATTCGACATTTAAATTCGCGAAAATTGTTACTTTAGGCATGAATATTTATGAATAATGGGCAGTTTGATGTAAGAACATGTCTTCGTCGTCATTGTCAATATTCATAATAAATAACGTAGTAATGAAAATAATATTCGAAAAAAGTTGTTTTTATTAACAATATCAGCCACTTTTAACATTTATGGTAATAAATGATTGAGTTCACTTGATTTCCAACTCAATTTCTAAAAATTGATACTAAATGGGAAGGATTGAGTACATTTCCATAGTTATTCCTAAACTTGAAAAGTTCTTGTACAGCATAACTCCAGAACTATTAAAAAAATTCCAACTTAAAATCAAATAAGCTTCATTAAATATCTTCAGATTTAAATACTGATAACATTTGACTTGGGAATCATTTAACACTGGAGCACAAACGAGATAATTTTAGGCAAACTAGTTGTGAATTTAATGTGCATATGCCCATATTCATATGCTTTAGTCCTCTTAAAGCAAAACTAATAAAAATTTAATATTTAAAATGTTAGATATCTAGAAAACTAATAATAACATGTAATAAAGTCAGATAAAAACATTCATGATTCTTGAAAAAGGAAAAACAACGGTCGCTTAATAAATCTTGACACAGTCTGCACAGCACTCATAGAGCGTAATAAATTAACCTAGAATGTGATAATAAAATTTAGAAATCGTGGAATCTCCATGGGAACTTCTACAAGGTATCTGTAATTTATTCAAAGCTACAGCAATTCAGTAGAAAAGTGTAACGTAAAATTTGTGTTCGTGACATCACACTTCCAATTAATAGCACAGAGCATGTAGTAATGTGTAATTACTAGGGCACTTTTCCATTTAACCCAAAACAATATTTTAACTTTATAGTACCTATATAAACATAGTCTAATCAGATAAAATCTTTACAGCTACAAAAATATATGGCATCCAATAACAGACAATAGGCAAAAACAAAATTAAAAATATTTAAATAAGTGAATATTACTCGTTAATCGAAGTTTCAGTTTTTCTGAAAACATGGCTAGTGATATAAAAACTTTTTTAACAAGTAAATTTTTGCTAGCAGTTCATAAATAAAAGATATTTAGATGTAGGAAAATTTGATTGATACCTTCTTAAAATTATTCATAGAAGGTTACGATCTGCTATTCTTAGTGTTAACGGAAGCATTAGTTGTTTTCATAAAATTTGAAAATTGTGACTACCTGATATTTTAACTAGATTAACTTCGTTAATAAACCTACTGTAGTAGTTTAAACTCTTCTTGGTGGTTTTCACCGAAATCTGATCATTAACATAAATTTTTACTTATTAACTTATACTTGCCCTAGCTAATTATATATAACGCAAAAATCATTTATTTTTATAGCATTCTACAAATCCCTCAAATTTAAATACTCTCACATTTTTTATAAAAGACATTGACAGTAAGATATCAGCTATGAAGTTCAACAGCACAATACATCATAGGGCGATACGTAAGATGGTAATGTCCTGCTTTGACCCATCGGTTAGTTAGTCTTTGGGAAAGACTTTAAATCCCTAAAATTTATGACGAATTTCATAATTATTTAAAAAATTAATATGTATATAATGATATAGTTTTTTATGAATGATCAGCTTTAGCGAGTTACTGACCAAATGATAACAAAACTGCATATGATGGCTATATTTCATGATTTAGATGATTTACTTGCAACATACTATAGTAAACCTTTGTAGGCTAATTGGTGCGTTTCTAGAACAATCTTTACCTTAGGAAGATCTTCCTCTTTAGTAGATGACAATCTTAGTTATATTGTGCTAAAGAGAGAAAAAGGCTGCATAAAAGCGATACACTTTGTTAGTTTTATTTAAAATGAAGCGTGTTGTGTTTTTTGAATTAGTGATTTGTATAGCATTTCAATATTGCTAACAAACCTTAGTTATTTTTAATTGAAAATGGTCTAATGGGAATGCGAAGGCAGAAGTTAAATTTAAAGAGGCGCGGTTGGCATTCAAAGAGAAATTCCAAAGACCTTGTGTTAATTACTCTCAACGCCAAGACATTAGTTTGTTTAGAAGGAGGGTGGAGAATCTTTTCTAAAAAATGAGGGATGCGCCGTAGGTGTGCACTGTGAATTGCAAAAATAAAACGTTTTAGAGACGATTAACGTTGCTTAAAATTAACACTAAACATCATCTAATCAAAATAAAATGGAGAACAAATATTCTTATTTAAAAATTAGAAACAAGTATTTTTTACTCTCTTCAAAGCAATATAAATATCTTTGAATCTTAGGATATAAAACTCCAAACTAAACACATTCGATTCAAAATCATATTTCAGAATCATAAACAATGACTGTTAATACACAAAATATAATTATTAATTTTGTTTTTCTTTGAAAATAGACCATTCAAATAATTCCTTTTAAAAATTTTATACAAAAAATTCTGTATTGCTAAAAAATGCCCACTGGCTTTGTTTAGATATAAAAAACGTCTATTTCAAATCATGAATCGAAAACTTTAGTAATTGAGCAAATATTTAAATGTAAACTTCAACTAGGTTAGATTGTTTTAAAAACAAATATCAGTTCATATCAGAAACAACAGAAATTTCTGATAATAACCCTATAAAAAATCACATGTATAAAAATTATATAATATCCGTTACTAATTATAAATACAAAATATTTTTTATGGTAACCCTTAAATTTTTTTAAATGTTTATAAAAATGTGGATCCCAAAACTGATATAAGGGCGAAGAATCAAATCTCAAAATTGAACTGGTATAAATAACGTACATTGTTTCAAGCTCGTCGTATAAAATAAGGCGGAGCAGAAATACAAACCAAGGTAATAATAAATGTGGACTAGCTTTCATCAATTTCGGGAGTCTCGCAAATTAATTACGAAGTTGAAAGAAATTGCGCAAATACGCAAGCAAGCGGAAATACTGGAATCAATTGATAAGAAGCTATGCGCATCAATTAAACATTAAAGAGAGAAGAAATATTGGCATTTTACTAATAAAATAAATTTAATATGTTGTCGAAAAAAGACAAATACAAATTTAATATCACCATAAGGAAAAGAGCATTAAAAAGTCAGTGACTGGAACCACTCTTAAATAAGTAATGAAGCAATACGGCGACTTATTAACATTATAAGAATTTCACAGCTAAAAATAAGGACATCTTCAATTAACAGTGGAATCACATTTTTGTATTAAAACTTATTACCAACTTTATACATTGAGACTATATTGCTTCCAGAGATGAGACATCATACATCTCAATGACATGTCTCTCATTTAGTAATAGCACGTACGTCATGACATCCAAAAGAATCACACTTGATTAATTGAATTGAAACAGTAGTTAATCAATTCATACGCTTTATGATTAAACATTTTTGAAGCATTATGTTAATAGCTGAGTGCTGAAATTTCATGCACACAGCCCGTGCTCTTTAGAAGAATCTTATGATTCGAAACTTCAAAAAAATCTGTTTAATAATTCAAATGAAATTGTATTTTTAAATTTAACAATTCGTACAGCTTGCATATAAAAATTTCCTCCAAGTATACAATTTAAATAACCTGGCAAATGCCGAACCTGTTGGTGTCAAATTAAATATAATACGTTAAAACACTAAAAATGATTTCCTACAATGACCATTGCGAAACAGACGACTTAGTAGTTTCCGTAGAAAATTTTAACATTTAATAACAAAAATGCAGATCTCTAGCCAAATCAAGTTATCATTTGGCAGCAAGCTGCTCATAGACATCAGTAAAACTAAAAAATATTTTAAAAATTTTGTGAACAAAAACTAGACATTTCAAAAATATCAACGCAGAGATCTTACAGTCTAGAAACAGTTAAAGATATTCAAATATTCAAAAGAACCAAAATGCTTAATGAAAAATAACTGAGAAACAAGATTCAACGTGTTCAAAAAAAGATGCAATGGCAATTGCGGTTATGTTTATAATCAATAACAAAGTTATCATATCTGTTCCAATTTCTGGTTCGGATCAATAGTTTTGTTTCGGGGTGGTTTGAATTCCAGTCTTCCCCACTCGCTTCATTTTAGCAAATAACTATCATAACATAAGTATTTAAGTCTAGTCTTGTTAATGTAAGAATAAACACTACAATTAAACTGACATTAACAATACATTGTAGAAATAATAAAAATTTGAAAGTACATACCAGAGTTCTCATTTCAAGACCGAATTCGGGGTTGGATAAAAGACAAGTCGGGTAGGGTACGCGTGCGTTATGTCTATAGTAAAAATGCAGACCCTATTAGTACTCTAATCAAATCATGCTGTTCTTCAACTTCACGTCGTACTAACGAAAGTCTTAATGTGATCTACGACGGAGAAGGCTTATCATTTTCCGAAAATGCGGTGAATCTAACATGATAGTATTTTAGTAAAATGCGTCCCCATAGACCTTGTTTGTCATCATGATCATCATCACATTTCTTGATTTTTCGACACAGGGTTTGCAAAATCCAAATAATATTTCTGGATCAACAGAATCATTAATCACGTTTAACACTCGTACAAACGATAAAGCTAATGGGATACATAAATTTATAGGAAAAAATTAGAAAAAAAATATGATTTAGTTCCAACTCTTAATACTTTTTATTTTAATTGTGGTTCGTTCAGTTGTTTTTGTTAAAAAACGGAAAACTACTTAAGTATAGTTTAACAATTCTAAAAAATTTAAGATCGGTAGCGCTATTTAATGCTATGTGTAGTTGATTTGAGTGTAAAATGTCGATTAACAGGACAATTGGGGATTAACAACAGAGGGAAAATTTGTAAAAAAAATAATACCTAGGATTATCAAAGTCCTAAGATAAATTAGTTTCAGTGTTGCTAAAGTAATGAAAATATATTGGTAATTAATTTAAGCCTCGCTATCGGCATCAAACGCATTACATACCAGGGTTCTACAAAATTCTACAGTATCAGACGACATTTAATGCGGAGGAAAATTAATCTTTGGCTAGATTCGAAAAAGAAGGTAATGGTAAATACAAAGTACAAAAGCCATATTTTTGTACGGTTTTGCTATAATTAAAACTGTCTAAAATAACTGATCATGCAATCAAAACTTTGACATGGTTGTTGACCACGGGTAACACTAAAATTGATTAAATATTTCAGAGTGCTCTAATTGAATGCCGTTAAGGCCTCAGTGTGTTTGCAAATAAAGCCCGCTATTAATTGCTGCAATTAAGTGAATGGCAGGGGGAGGTTGTAGTTGGGCGCTGGATTTTAATTAAATTCATAGCAATAGTGGAATTTTATCGGTGCAATTGAAAGTGATGATTTGAGATACACAAAGCATTACAAGATCACCCACTGTGAGATCCATCAAATCAAAACTTTTTACAAAGAAGTCTGCTCCAAAACTACACATGTTCATTTAAAGTAACTAAGTCATTGGTTTATATTTATAAAAATAAAATCATACAACCAAACCAGCGCACTAAAAAGTAACAAAAAGTCAATAGACATATTTAAAATAAATTTTTTAGTGGAAAGCTACTGTAAACATGAGGTATTGTAGAATACACTCAAAAAGTGAACTTGAAAAACATGCATTTAAGATTTTGGGAAGGGCCAACTTCCGCACGCTTATCTATATCACCCATTCTCATTTAGATTTCTAAAAGCTTTTGTAATGGTTGCTTTAAAAATGCAGAAATATTCTAAACGATCCCATTTATGTGAAAATAAACGTTTCAGAAAATTGTAAACAAATCGTTAATGAAAGGGAATTGTATTTTGATATGGCCGTGGAAATAGAGATAAAGAGGTAAAGCTGTGAATATAAGTCCATGCAAAAATGTCCACAGAAAAACAAAGCGAGTGCAGATTTTCATCAGAAATTTTACGCATGGGGGAAGATACTTTGAACAAGGTGATGGTCGGATAGATAGGTGCAATATGTTACAGACGATATATAGTTTAACAAAAGATCAACGTACTATGGCAGATTGCAGCAATCTATAAAAATGTGGCATACGGAAAAAATCATGCGTGAAAATGTATACAATGCTAAATACGAGGCTGTCAATAAATTAATTAGAATAACTGGGAAAGTTCGACTAACAAACTTAATAGAAATAAACATTTAATATTAATAGTAGAAAGCTTATGCCTGATACACGATTTTATGCAATATAAGTTCAAACAAGGTTAAACGAATAATTAAAAGAAAATAGGAGTTAAACCTTTCTGTTCTAATAGTGAATTATTAGCAACGTGATAAATTCAATCCATGCAAATATAAGAAACGATGTTTAAAATATTAAAATTGTATTACAAAGAGGTGTAAAATGATACGGGCGATCCGGAATTTTTTATCATAGTAAACGCCATTCCCATAATATCCTGAAATTAGCCATTTATACTCATAATTGCGTTGAAATATTTAGTCACAATACATCCCATGAGAATTGAGGTCACGCATATCCCTATTTACTTCGAATCCTACTTAGCAAATTTCGGGACACGCAAGGCAGGGCCGTCCTAAGCCAGAGCAGAAAAAAACGTGACCAAATTACAGCTCTAAGTCTATTTATACATATTAAAATATATTAGGTCAATGTAGATTGTAAATTAAAGAGTTCCACAACAGGTAAACAAGAACTGTATATGAGACAGAAACGCACTCAAATGTGAAAACTGAATACAGATTTTTACATGAAAGAATTTTGGAAACATATTTAGAGAGCAGTGTTATTAAATGTAATAAAACATTAACCTGAACAAACCTGAATTTTTTATTTTCGAATTTTCTTGGCAAATTGCCCTAACTGCAGTCCTTACGCAGTTGCAAATATTTTCATGATAATTGAAAAATTGAAAGGGAATACTATGTTGTCAAAATATACAAGACTGCAATTTTAATATTTCTTAATGCAGTGTGGCAAATTATGTTAACGTTACCATATGGTAACGCTGGTTAACTAAAAATGGTAATTAATAATATTTGCTATCGCTAGAGCTGGATAGATAGCGATAAAAATCGATTAAGTATTTGTAAACATAGTCTAACTATACCACATACCTACTAAATAATTGTAATACAAACTAAGAACTAAGAAATGTAAAGCAAAGTTGACTAAATTTAACTGCAAAGTTAATAAAAAATATGCTCTCGAAAAAATACTAAGAACGTAATCGAAAAATTAATGAATTTATGTTATCAAAATTTTGACAGTCGTGAATAAATTCAAAGTAGCTCAGAACACACTAAGAATTGTGGGTTCTAAATTAATAAAAAAGCAGCTACTATAAACCGTTTTAAAACGCCTTACGTTGTAAAAATTGGGCAAACTCACAGTAATTAGATACATTAATTAATTTAATAATCAGCATTCAAGTTCGCCCAATATTATTTAAAAGCAGCTTGGGTTTTCCTATTTTAAATGCATGTGCGTGTGTACATGAAAAAACATAATACAATAAATTTTTTATCTATTATAAAAATATGGCATTGCGTTAAAAACTAACTATGAAATAGGATTTGGACAAGTGCTCTTGAGCAAGTTTCATTAATCCTCATTTATCACTTCAATGGTGTAAAACCTAATTGTGCACCACCCGCTTCAATGATTTCTATATTACGCGAAATATTATAGACGTCTGTCAATGGCTGTTCTTTTTTCGGTTGTTTGCGTTAACCGTGTAAAACGTCAACTAGATAGGCTGTATCCGATGATATATATATATTAAAATTTTCCAGCATTTATGTTGTATACTTGTTTGAATTAGAAAGTAAATTTTAAGAATAAATATTGAGAATTGAGTACAAAATCATACCAATAAATGTGTATATACTCTATTGGAAAATCTTGCTTTTTGTTGTAAATTGTCTGGCAGCACGCATGCGTTAGGGTTTTTTGAGTTAAGCGAATAAATTATACAATTGATCATTTCATGCAAACACATAAAAATTAACAATTAACTAATACAATTATTTCTTAACAATATTTAAGTTACAAGGCGTACACTTAAACACATCAAAACTATATGTGTGCTTAATAAGAATGTAAAATTATTCAAATAGCCTCACCAACCAAAGTTGAAATTGGCTCTAAAATACAAAGAGTTAGGGACACGATTTTAATTGCAATGCGAAAATTATATATATATATATATATATATATAAACTAAAAAACAAGTGCTATTTAAACCTTGAAATTAATGATTTTAATTGCCTTACTTAAATACATTTGTAGACAAGATTAACAACCAATTTTTGAATTCGTGAAAAAATTTGTCATCTATGTAATCCACTGAGTGATTTTATGTAAAATTGTAAAATTATAAATATTGATTGTTGAAACAATTAATGTATTTGATTATTGAGAGACATCGTAAGATTTTTCTTGACAATTTCTCATCAATCCTAAAATATATTGCTAAAAAACGTTTTGTAAATGCTAAAACAAAACTTTTGTATGTTTTTATTCTCAATGCAGCATTAAAACTAAATTTTTATAGAGTTTTTAAATCGAATGCTAGCAAGAAAGCATTTATAAAGAATTTTTTTTCTAACGTCATTATAAACAAAAAATTGGCAACATCAGAAAAACAGGCCTTCGTTTATCTGTAGGATCAATAATACCGACACCATAACCTATATTATTATAAAATTAGAATTATTTTCTAGATGAAATAAGTCCTTCTTGGAAATGTGAAAAAAAGAAAAAAGATTTGTGAAAACTATATTTTGCTCTTTTCAAATTCTGTTACAAATACCATTTAATCAATACAATTTGAGCATTATTAGTACTTGTTGCGTCCAATTAGTATATATTCTTTTTTAGTTTAAGAAAAACAATCTACTCAAAGAAAAACATCAAAATTATATTGTGTTCACCATTCTTATCGAAAGCATCTTTCAAATGATATTAAAATTTCTCCAAATTGTGAAGGAACACCCCAATGGATGTGAATATTGTGATTTTGAAGTTTTCGAAGTATTAGTTGACCCAGCAAAATCGGGTGAATACATTCACTCTACATCGTAGTAAAAAACTTCGTTGTCTTAGCAGAACATAGAATGACAACTCAATGAGTTTTGTGACTGTTCAGTTTTCTCCCTTTTTTCAGCTGCGTTCAAAAAGTTAATATAGAATTATTATGAATTGATACTCTCTCCATTGGGAAGCGCTTTCACATCAATTTTTTAACACTGAAGAAAACCATCAACAGGGTCTCTGTGACGGCAAGACAAGGAGTCGCACGTTTGTCTGTTGATAATACTAACAAAGTTATTTTCTTGTTCAGCAACATGCAAGTGAAATGTATGAATGTTTCATTAACAAAATATCTACTCGGACCACTTTCTCAACTCACTGATGATTCACTTGGCGCTGTCTACTATTTTCTGTCGATGATTGTTACTTTTGGAATCTATACACTGCACAATTTCCGCGTTTTCTATCAGTAAACAAAAATTGACCTTCTTACAACAGTAAATGAAAGAGGATCTAATTATTATACTTTAATACAAGCAACTGTACATCTACATTAATCAATTAAGGATTTGCAAGAAATTTGTTGTTGATTATAAAATAATTGTGGCAATATTAAAGGACAAAAAATTGTGACCAAAAGTTGTGAAAAAATGTTGTTTTTTCAAACAATGATTTGAGTTGATCATTTTGTAGTATTTTCCACATTTCTTTCCTAGGATTATATAAAATAGAAAATTGAGACACTGTGTGATGTCACTATAATCAAATTCCACTGCATATGACAAACAAACTTTTTAATTATATGAAAGGCAATGGTATTTATAAACAATTAGAGAAGTCAATACTGTCTACTAGTGTTCTAAACAAACGGTGTGCACTAGGAAAATACAATAAAAACTAATCAAAAAAAATCAGAATGAGTTAATTTTGGACTAATGAATAGATCAAATGAACAAGACGATTGAATTAAAATTTCTAAAAAAATCTAAAATCGGTGGAGAAACATATTTAAAAATGTCTTTCAAATTTTGTAGATCTTTACGCCTCAATAGATTGTAACAATTGAGAAACCGCATTAAACAGTCATATAAAATTAAAGCAGTTTGTACAAAACGTGTGCATGAACAAATTATTAATGAAAATCGCCGGGCAATAATCTTAAAACAACGTCATTGATACAATGGTGGCCGCCATAAGGTTATTTCATCATCAAAGAACATGTAATATATTGCGCAGAGAAAAATAAAAAACAGTAATAATTTTACAAGTATTGCTAAAGCAGTCAAGGGCGATAACAGTGTGCTTCCAGACAATTCAAATGAGAATTGTCGGTAAATGAAACCAATGGAGCCTGAAAAATAATTAAAAACAAAATTTATAGGAAAATTAATAAAATTAATAAACAGATGTATCAAACGTTTGCAACGAGAAGCAATTAAACCCCCACGGAGTCCGAAACAAATCATAGCTATTATGGCGAGGAAAAACAGAATAAAATTATAACGTCCAAACAACAGCAATTATATTTGGTTAAATGGAAAACGAAATTTTCCGAACGAGTGCACATGCGATGTACTTTTATATGAGGCTCAATAAACAACGAAAGAATTTTAACAAGATTTTTTCTAAAGAACAAAGCCTTTAAAAAACGATAGCTTTTCTTCGCAAAAAACATACTCAATTTACCCACTGACAAAATTGTTCTAAAATTCCTTTTAATAAAACAAATAAAAAATTGACAACGTCTTTGAAATCTTATTTTAATTTGTATTTGGAGAAACTGGTGAGTACTAAATTAAAAAAATAAAATATTTTTAAACTCATCTATTTGAGTATTTCATGAATTTAAACCTTAAAATTTAAAATGTGTATGTTTAAATTGGTAATCCAGATAATGAACCATTTCAATTAATTGGTTGGATTCAATTAAACAAAACCATGCATTACGTTTAAAATAACAGTTTTATAGTAATTTGTATATTGTTAAATGCATTATCGCGTATTTGTATTAGTCACTAAACATTCTAATTTATTAACTAAAAACGCATTACTTCAAAAAGCACAACAAATTACAAAGAATTTTTCATTTAGCAAAAATAACATTGAAGAAATATAAGAATCATTTGAATTTTTCATTTTTTATGTAATAAAAAAATATTTACCTTAAGATTCAACAGCAAGAAAATTTTGAAAACTAGAAAACCAAAACACTAAGTACAGACTTGCTTCACTCAAAGATTGTAAAATTAATAGATTTTGATGGTTCAAAAATTGAATCAATACAATATTTTTCATTATAATGAAATTTTAATAAATACTGAAAAGCTAAAATCCAATATTTTAATACACAGCTAATAGTAAACCTAACTTTTTTTACAATTTTCGTAGATATATACAGTCAAAATAATTTTTCTACTATTATGATTATGTTTAAATATTAAGTTACGAGTGTAAAAATACTCGAAACTTAAAACAGTGTTCCTAAATTGTAAAATGAGAAATGATTTAAAAATGGTCAACGGTTTGTTGAGCGAGTTTTGGAGGCATCGGCAAACAAAACCTGAGTTATTTTCAGAGGTTTAACGAACAATTCAGCATCAACCGATACTGATCTACATTAGGTTTCTTCAAAGCGGCTTTATGTTATAGAATCAAAGAGGCCGGGTTATAATGTTTTTGTAAAACTATATAGTTGAACATTTGTACTGAAACTGATAAAACGCTTAAATGGAATAGTTTTTACTCAACTGCTTTGTAATTAGATGGAATTTGACCATTGGTAGACCAGGTGATTAAAACAGTGAGATAACAATAAATTAAAGTCAAGGCGTTTAATGATGGGCTATTATCCCCCTCAAGAGAGAAAAGGTTCAGCTGTAAGAAAGTAAAACGATGCAGACGATGAAAGCGTTATAAGACAAGAGAAACGAAGGAATTTTCACACTCGCCATATTTCCTACTTTTAAAAAGCAAACAAATTTAAAAACTCTTAAATGACTCAGACGTGATTACTATTCATTGAAAACAAATGCTTGCAAGCAACAAACATCATTCGATGTACCTGATATCAAGAACTTTGTCAAAATTATATTTCGCTGTGGCCTTTATTTTTTCAAGAAAACATGTAGAGGGATTAACTAAGCCTAAAATAATCTATGCAAAAACAGGCAATATAACTCAATTATTAAAGAAGTTCTTCGAGGTATTAAGTGATGTAGGTTGAATAATATTCAATGAATATCTACCTACCAAAATTGAACCAAGCGTAGATAACATATATTTAGAGAAAACATTTGTAATATTTTAGTTTGAAAATGAAGTAATCAACACCTAAAAATTTTTGGTCCATTTTCTGTGCACTACAAATCAGTAGAAAGAACTAAGAGCAAACTGTAAATATTGAACAAAAAATTATTCATGATAAAGATCTCAATTACATCAAATATATTGCCTATCAGTATATTACTATAGTTTCATCTAACATTTTATTAAGTCCATTAAAGGTAAATCCAATTCAATAAATGATCACATTATAAAAGTTGATTCAGGTATTCGCAGTCAAAAGTCATAAATTCAATACCCAAGAACCACAAAAAAGGAAAGTGATTATTTTTACTTTAAAAGGATTGCCCCTTAGTAAATTATCTCTTCCTGCATCACTCAATCAATTAATTAGAGAATGTTCCAAAAACTAGTGAATTGAAAGCAATATTTTTTGATTATCTTGTCAAAAAGTATATAAAATGTTTTTTCTAACATATTAGTATGAATTAAAAAATGTAGAAATGCACAAATAGCTAGAAACTAATCGAATTTGCAAAATAGCAGATCAAGGAACATTATTGCGTAATTTCTATTGACTACTTAATACATTAGATGACGTATTCATATTGTTAAATAAATAAATCATTGGAAAAGCAAACAACTGCAGTGTTTTGATTGTAAAAAAGATTACGTCATAGGAAAAACTGTATACTCAATGAGAAATGCAATCAGTAGGAGAAGCTAACATATGTAATCTGAGTTTGGTATTATTTTTCGGAAAAAAAGTTCTATTAGGCATATTTGTAACAAAGACCCCTAAACTTTCGAGGCATTTCAGTCGAGGTTTTTCGAGGTTTCATATTAATAAATTTTGCTCACATGAAAACTTGGTGTGCTACCAGTTGTTTAATACAAAAAGTATTTCTAAAGAAACTCTAGTACATGAAATTTTGAGGAAATATCTATTTTTGTATTTTTGTATTATAATTATTTTAATAACGAAACTGAAAAAATGCTTCTATTAGTTAGATCATATTTTACAATTTTATGGTTACACCTACTAATGAGAAACGATAGTGATTAACTTAGGTAAAACATTGCAACCCAATGAAGATATTAACCGCCTCAATGCAATTATATTTTGTTATAATCATGTTGAGAGACAAGCACACTAGGCGAGTAATGGAAGAGAGAATATCTACCAGTGACATTTAAAAAGATGCTATTGATCCGAAAGTCTCATATGTTGCAATAAAGAATCAGTGGCGATTACCGCATCAATTGAGATTTCATAATAAGAAACGCCAAACATTTTACAGACATCTAACATCTGTGTCGGTTGACCTTCAAGTTATAAATTAAAACAACGTGTAATATTTAAAAGAGTGAGATTAACATTAAAAATGTTATTAATAAAAATGAAGAGGTTCTTCATAAATATCAACAGCAGTTAAACGAAATTTAATGTTGAGCTCAAAATGGCTCTATTCAGTATTCATATCTAAATGTTAATGATTTGCAAGAGCAGACGTAAAATATATCAAGCAAATTCGAGACATCGCGCAAGGAATAAATTTTTTCATTAAATATTTAACCCTATTGGATTTTTTGGGCTCTTCAGGACTGGGAGGTTTCCTTTTCCATTTCTAAATTTGGATTGGATTAATATATTAAAACGAAACTTTACACAAAGATGCTTCATATAAACAATCTACTTTGAATGACGCCATCAAAATTTGAGTATTTTATTAAAATAAATTTAATAACGGTTTTAACAATTGGAAATGATGAAATTCATTAGAATTTATTCTTAAATTATCAAATATAATTTCCAGTGCATATTACATACGCTTTTTCATACTACCAATATGCTTTTGCAAAAATTGAAGATTATACCAAGGTTTACATACAGTACCATACATAAAATGAGCAGGTATAAGAAAAAATTATGTGGTATGATACCCAATAAAAACCCATGAATGCTCCAACACTATTTGAGAAATAATCAAAAGGCTTAGTAACGGGGAAGGAGTGAGTCCCTAGGCCGCAAAGGGTCATATATTATAAATTGACAACGTAACAGTGATGCTGTAGATATTGAGAATTAGGAAAATAATCCACTCAGAAATTCAATGAAGGAAATCTCTGATAATAGACAGTTTATACTTGGAAGTCATCAGTAAAAAATAGAAAATATGAATAACGTCATCATCATATATCTCTAATGAAGCGAACGTCAATCAAACGTAAAACATGTTTTAATTAAGTTAATAAATTACATGATTTCAGTAAACGGAGGAAAAGTTAATTTAAAAGGAACATTAGGGAGACACAAACTCACATGGTCCACCAACCAAAACATCAATAACCCATCGACATTTCCCCTGCGGAGAGTCCCACCCGACTGAGCGCGAATATATTAACGTGGATTTCGATAATAGTCGCTTAATTGTATTTTCCCACTCATTGCTGCGAGAAGAAAGTACATTAATATCGGAGGTACACGCTGTCAAAGAGAACCAAACTCTCCTCATCGAAGAACGGCTGAGAGAGCAAGGAGGAAATGTACAAACATTTCCGCGATTAGCTCTTCACCAAATAAAAAATTATCTAATAGTACTTGAAAGCTCGCAGTAAGTTGGAACAAAAATTATTGCTTTTTCATAATTGGAATTCAATAAAGCCTCAATACAGAGCGTTAAAATAATTGCGATGGCTATTTTCACTAATAAAACAACTTATCTGAAATCTTGTAAATGACTTGCAAAACACAGTCAATGGATAAATCTATAATTGTAATTCATTTACAAATATTCTTTAGTACTATATTGTATATATATATATATATATATAACAGTGATAATATTATAAATATTATCAATCCTCTGAATCGTGTGAAATTAAATGTCTTTTCAGATATACAAAGGTCATTTAAAAAGTGTTTTAAAGAAAAAATTATTTCAAGTGAAAGCATGTTTTAAAAAATGCAATTTAATCTCTAATTAAACACCTTCAAGTCCTTCCACTTGTTTGGGTTATAGTCTACACAACTAACAATTAAAGAGAAAAAACGAAAGCTCGAATTAAATTTACCTGTGTCCGCAGCATTCACTTGAAAATGAGTTAACAAGTTTTATGATGGTTCCAATGCTATTAAAACAACCAGTACTGTTCATTACTGTTTGCGGAAGGAAAGCGTCGCGTAATAGGGGGCCAAATTTCTAAACATGGCCAGAACCTCTTTGGATTATGCATGCAAATGAGACCAATTCAGTGCAAAATCTCTAGAATCCATACACAATTGATTGCAAAATACATTTAAATGCTAATTGAGAACACCTTGTGATAGTCAGGTGGTTTGGTTTCGAACAAGTTGTTGGCTGTTTCCTTGCAGAAACTTCAAAGACGGCTGGTTGTAACAGGTCTTGTGACCCTATTCAAAGATACTACGTCTTACGAACATGCCATGCTAAGGGCTAAGTTACTTCCTACTTTTATAGCGTGATATAATGTTTCTAAGTAAATGTGAGTTAGATACTTGCCAATTTTAACCCCGAAAATTACATCATGATTCTATAAATTCTATAACATCTCCTACACAACTGGATACTTCTTAAATCGCAGTAATCGGCATCCAATAAATCTGCAAATTAAGATTCCAATTTATGGGAAGACCCTTATAAATTGAAAAGAATATTTTATGAAGAAAAGATTGAAACTTGAAATATTGCATGAGTATCACGAGTGGCTAATTCAACTTAATGTTGCGATTATGATTATATTTCGTTTTTCTTGAATCCACAATGCTGTTGACTGAATTCAAAATTATAAATTATAGTTAAACAATTAAAGACCTCAATTTCTTTATGTTAGACGCCTCGTTCATTTTGTATTCATTTATAGTTTTTGGCTCTGCATGCAGATACAGTATGTTTGTGTTCTTTCAAATGATTTGCAAAAATTGTAGTTTTACTTATAGTCTGCAATTTTGCAATAATGAATAACTCTCCAACGTAATAGATATCAAGGGAAATTGTAGAATAGATTTCAGAAATAATGCAATAAATTGCTAAATTTCAATAATAAAAATTAACCAAAAAATGCACCCTCCGGATTTGGGTATCCTTCAAAACCTTAAATACCCTTACTTTGTACTTACCATTTAACGATGATAATATTACATTAATTAAAATGCAACAGAATCATGGTTGGAGTTAGAATCGATTTTTCGTTCCCCTTTTCACCTCATTGGGACACAGGGTTTGCTAATTCCCATATGGGAATTCCCATTGCTTGCACAGAAATATGCAACTGTTTCCACTTTTCCCCTATTAAGACTTGAAACCATTTTTGCAGGCGAAATCACACTATCTCTATGAAGATAAAATTAAACATCGCGTAATGGTTGGTAAGTGTTAAACAATTTGAATAATACTGATAGTAATACAGCTGTTCAAATTAACAAAATATTTTGTTTTTATAGTACCATTTATAAAATTAAACACTGAAACATCACAGGCATGAGAAAATTTTAACTATAATCAATATTCATATAATATATTTTGGACTGATTTAAAATTTTTAATATTAGATAATCGCTTTGGCAAGTAGTAAAAGAGATTAGTGAGAATGTGATGTGCATCGAAACATTTAAGCAGTTAATACCCAAAGCGTGAGAAAATCTTTATAGTGCAACAATTGAACTTGCGACATTAACCAGTAGATGGCGCATTCAAAAATTTCATTACAATTTTTATCAATTTGCCATACAGAACTCAATACTAATTTCACCTAACTTTTGTCGTAATTCCGATTGAAATATCCAAATAATCCAAATTTTTCATATCTTTTGATGCCTAAAATATTTACTGATTAGAAATCTTGTCAAATCAATATTTTAGCTAGGTATAATGAGTTTCTAACAATGCTCTTCTTCTATAGATTACATATCATTTTTCTTTAGTTTTCATACTTTCAGGGTAGATGTGTCCAAATTTGCACATTTTTCCAAAAAATTTCATAATAAAATTTTGCTGCTTAATGAGATGAAGGTCTGCTAATCTGGAACACTAAACTGAATTCAAAGACATGATAAACCATTAAAACATGATCCAATTTAAATTTTTCTGAATTTGTTATTTTTAATCATTAATATACCGGTACATTAAAATAACCAATTCGAATGTTTGAAGGGTTACGAAATTGTAGCTCAATTGACTCTTGTGCTGAACCAACAACCTTAAATTTGCTTGCGTAGTGAGTTCCTCCTCAGGATAAACAATACAAAATGTAGTGAATTGATGTTAAATTTTAAACATTTTTCTATTAACCTTAAAAGCACATCTTAAAGACAATGAAACATGCGAAAATATTGGAGCTGATAAGGAACACAGGTCTCAATAGTAAACTGATGGCTACCCTTAAAAAATGCAATATATTTTTCCTTAGCTGAACTATCCGTAGTTTCTAAATCAGAATTTTTAACTAATATTTGGTGTGGATTAATTATATATAGTTCAGATTTCAAAAACTTTATGAAAATATAAAAATTTTGGTGTAATGCATATAATTACAAATGAACATTAGGAAGTTATAGCATATCTGAAATGCTAAAACAAAAAGATGAAGCCTACCAATGGATAATGAATACAAACAATCCAATAAAATAACTTTTGTTACAAAAAAATGTTGTCTAGATTTGGTCTTTCATTAGTAAATATTCAATTTTATAATTTTTTTAGTGCAAAACCTGTATTTGGTTTGTTGTAATAAAATTTATTACTATTTCTATTATTATATTATAATAATTATAATTATTATTAGCCGCAAAAATTAGATAATAAGAACATGCGGAGTGTGAAATAGCCCAAAGAAACAAATCATTAGTTGATCAAATAATTCTTGCAGTAAAACCGATTTTCAAAACGATAGCTTCTAGAGAAGGTGGGTTTGCTGGAAAAAAATATATTTTACGCCATGTGGCAGTTGTTTGCAGAAGCTTTGTTTACTCCAGTAATACTTTTGATAATCTGACGCATGTCATCGACGTTTTGAAAGTCAATAAAAGCGATATACACAGACTGCAAAACGACTTTTTGAGAATTTGAAATCAAACTAAAAATTGCTTGCATTGTTACTCGCTATGGAATAATTTTTAAGAGACTTGCAACAACGATTTGTTTCGCCTAATGAAGAAAGCTATTTTTTCGCAACTAGTTCATTTGAAGCCCAAATTACTAAACGTTCTAGAGCAGAGTTTCCCGATGGGGTCCGCACCGCCAACCAGGGTGGGAGGCGTCGCTTCAGGTGGGAGTTGGTCAAATTTATCGTATAAGGGGTCCCTGAGATCTTTTATAGAAGGGCGGTGAAAGACTGAGAGCTTCTAGTAACATTACTCGGTGTTTCTCAACCCATCTTTCCTAAATTTTTTTGCTCGTCATATGTGAAACTGGCTTTTGTTTACTTCACAAAAATATAGTTGAAAGTTTCATTCATATTTTGAAATTTGATATACAACGTTTCATAATATGTCCATCCCGACATTAAAAGGGCACTCCCTTGGATCCTGGGAGGGGATGATGAAGGGCTGGGTAGTTAGTTTGAGTTAAACACGTTTTGATTCAACAAGTCTTAATAACGACAAATTTAGCTGAGAAGAGCTTTTCATCAAATTTGCTTCATTAATGCAGAGATGGAGCTCTGTCTTAGTGAATTGCCACCATGGATTTCTGCTGTTGTAAGTAATAAACAGCCACAAAGCTCTCATTAATACTTATGTCTATAAGACAGTTTGTTTAATTCAAATAAATTTTGTTGTGCTCAAAAAATGAGTAATGTTTTTATTCCAATATTTTTTATTTTTAGAAATTAAATTTATGAATATAAAAAATTCTTACCTAAACCAACGCCGGGGGTTCATGGGGAAAAAAATTCGGTTTGGGGTTTCACAACGGAAAAAGGTTGGGAAACCCTGTTCTAGAGAAAAACGTGGTATTCAATGTTTACAGTCAGGAAATTGACCAAATCTATCAGAGAATGACTTATTTTTTAATGTATTCTAATCTCATATTAGCTCTACCTACTTCATTACTAAGTGGCAAGAAGATAAGGGAGACAGAAAGCCAGCATGGGAGAGGAGAATTGAGAATAAAGTGGAAAAATTAGGCAGCAAATAAGGGAAGATCAGGACAAGTAAGGCAGTGCAAGACAGGTGCAGGGTAGGTAAGGGGAAGACTATAGAAATTGCAAGAGAAGAGCTTAAGCAGAGATTAGTTGCAGAAGCTGAGAAACTGAGAAAGTATAGGGCAAGGGCAAAGCAGGCAAGAGACAATATGAAGTTTGAGACTCAAGAAGGAAGATTCTACAAAGAACTAGATGCAGGAGGAAAGGCTACAGCTAGAGCAGGTGAGGATGCAGTAAGGTTCTGGGAGAATATATGGGGAAGTGCGGGACCAGAGATAGAGAGTGTACAGATGCAGAAAGAAGTCAGCCAAGAAGAAGAAATCACAACTGCAAAACTGAAGGAGGCTCTAAAGAAGATGAAGAATTGGAAGGCGCCACGCGGAGATGAGGTGCTTGGGTTTTGGCTGAAGAAGAAGTTCACAAGTGTTCATGAGAGACTAGCAGTAGCATTGGAGGAGTGTGTGGTGAGTGGGTGTCCAGAGTGGATGGTAGTGGGGAGGACATTTCTGATACAGAAGGACCCAAAGAAAGGCAGTGAGGCAAGCAACTTCAGATCAATAACATGTCTGCCAACAATGTGGAAATTGCTAACTTCAGTGATTTCAAATAGGCTGGCA
>CABFPE010000039.1:920962-943927 GCA_900660155.1 Hofstenia miamia | reverse complement strand
TATATATAATATATATATATATATATATATATATATATACATATATATACCGCAAATATTCCTGCATCATTGCAAAACAAATTGAATTTTGTTATTTCACACTTGATAAAAACCGCCTTCTATATTTGTATTTGGCCTTCACTAATATATACACATGTATATAGATTTGGGTGTAACGCTAACACGTTACTAAATATATTGCAACTTAGTAGCGGATAATATGCCGCACAACAATAATATAGTAGTAGCGCATTGCTATAATTCGTTACTTATGTGTTACTTCTATATCATTTCCCATTCTATTTGCACTAACGTCATTCTATTTGATACTAGCGTTATTCTATTTGGCAAGCGTCAGTCTGAATGGCAATAGCTCCATTCTATTTGGCAATAGTATTATTCTATTTGACAGAATCAAATAAATATATTTAAAATTTATACAAAAGAGAAAGAGAGATAAACATAAAAATTCCGGTCTATCCTTTTCATAGCGTCTATGCTAAAAATGTATATATATATATATATATATATATATATTAATTAAATGCCAGACTTAATAAATCCTGTAAAAATTGGTAAACCAATATGATGTGCTAAGCATTTCCAGCACTGTTGGTTTCATAAAACATTGACAATGTGAGTTTTCTTCTTTCCTACTCATCCTCAGTATCTGTGTTTCTTTTGGACAAGGGTAAATATCCTACAAAATACATTTACCTTATTACCAAGAATATTATAATTGTATATTACCTACGCTACATATATATTTAAAAGGATATTTTTTTTAGTTTGGTAACATTCGGTACGTTTTGAATTATAAATACACAATAATAGCTGGTGTCACCCTTACAAAGAGACCTTATTAGTTAGTAAAATTTAACATATAAAAATTTTAAAAATCTATTCTGTGAATTTATTTTATGACTCTGCCAAATAGAATAACACTGTTGCCCAATAGAATGACGCTAGTGGCAAATAGAATGTGAAATGGTATAGGGTTTTACTGCATTACATTTAATTCCTTTTTGAAATGTTTTCTAACATTGTGAATTAACAGAATAAATATAAACGAAAATATAAAAATATATGATTTAGTTTATTCAATACGCAACATATTATAGGCTTACATTTTTAAGTAAGAATAAAATTGATGGGGAAAGTGGCGATTAATATAAATTAGTTATTATTTTGTGAAAGTAATAATTAACGAGTAATATATTTTCTAAAAACTACTCAGTAATACGTAATATTTTACTTACCCTTCACTGCATATTAAGTCTGCGAACACACATTTGTAAATTTTTTGCGGTTTAATTACACTGAGCTGAATATTGAAATTCATCATAATATGATGTAATATTAAATATTATTTTATTGGGACATAGAGAAATCAGCTTTATTTATGTAAATAATGCTTACACAAGTTTTTCTAAGAAATCTCAATGAAATTATTTTAATAAATTGGCTTAAATTTGTGTTATTTAGCGAAATATATGAGACCTACATCCTACTCTTAATTATATATCTATGAACTATTTGATTTTTACTCTTACGCGATGCTATTTAGATTTTATTAGACTTTATTGTATAGAATAATGTGGTATTACCTGCATTCCTTTGCAAACTCAAACCCTAAATTAGTGAATAAGCAATGGCTGCCTTTCGTTGTTGCTGCTACAACACAAGCATTGAATTTGAGAGATTGAGATGCTGCAATCAATAATCTTGTCACTAACTTTGTCCCATACTTTCTTTTTCTGAATATAGGATTTACAACCAAAGCTGTGATTACTAGGCAACTGCCCACGGGCAGCTTTACATTTCTAAATAATTGTCCGTACAACTCAGTGAAGGATTCTGAAAGCTCGTTATCAAAGCATTCCATTATTGAGTCCGAGTGTGATTTCTGGGCAATGCAAAGTCCTAAATATTTGTTATTCTCCTGTGCAATTTTCAATAGTTGATTTTGATAATACACACGTGTAGTTTTTTGAATTTATTGAACGTATTTTGTTAGAATATAGCCTGCCTCCAAACTTTTTATGTAATGATTCATGATGTTTTACTCGTAAAAAAAATCAATGCAATTACAAAGCTTAAAGTAATACAAAATATAAATCACATTAAGACATTAAGACATTAAGACATTTAATATAAGCTAAAACCAAATACAGGTTAGCAAAAACTAAAATACAAAACTAAAATAAATAATAAATAAAAGTTAATTAATAATAAAATGAAAACAACATCCAAGGCGTGATGCCAAACTAAGAATCATTTTTAGTGACTACAATAATGTGAGGAGTAGTAGAGATTTTACCAGTTTCAACGATTGCTACATTATTATAATGTAGACAGAACTCTGTTCACAAAACACTTTTTGAAAGTTTCTGTCCTACATAGCGGTAGATGGTACAGCTTCAAAGATCTTGAAGTATGTGCAGGCCTTTTATTTTTCATGAAACATTCATATAAAGGGTGGTTTGGTGACTTCATTATACGTGTATATAAATTAAAATCAGCTTTGCGACGCATTTCAAAAATATCGTAAACTTTGTCAGTATAGTGTCTATCATAACATTTTTTCAAAAATATATTTATGTTTTTAAGAATTGTATCATCACTACCATAAATTACCAAACAATATCTAAGTTTACTAACAATTAGTGATTCAAAAACTTTATTTCTTTCTTTAATATTGAAGTTACTTTTTAGATCTTCAAATATATACTTTTGTAAGTTCAAATAACTAATCAACTTTTTTCCATATTCACAAAATTTAAAGTTTTGTTGGAAGGTAATTCCAAGTATTTTAAATGAGCTTACTTCTGATATATCTTTAACTGGAAGACATGAACAAGGTAAAGATGATTTTAGTGAACACCTAAGCATCTTAGTCTTTTTCATGTTAACCTGTAGTCCATAATCCCTAGCCCAATTGAAAATATTTTCAACCTCCTTTTTTAAACCTTCACATTTAATAGAATTTGGAAAATTGTAGCAGATGGAACAAACAGTGGAGTCATCTGAATATTTTAATAGAATATTATCATTTCCTACTGCACGTAAGCTATCACTAGCAATAGAATAAATATTAGGTCCACCAACAGTACCTTGTGAAGACCCCAGATCAGTAGAAATATATTCACATTTATTTCCTTGCCAAATTAAGCGTTGCTTTCTTCCAATACCAAAATTATTTAGCCAGCTAGAGATATTAGTATTATCAATGAATCTATCAAAATCTATTGCCACTCTATTTTGGTCCAAATGATCAAATGCTTTTGAAAAATCAACAAGAATAAGGTGAATTCCATTTACTGATGGCTTATCCAATTGTGATAAACAGAAATACTGAAGTGTAGCAAGGCAGTCTTCAGTACTTCGCTGCTTTCTATAAGCAAATTGATACTTATCACCTTTTTCTACAATCCTAGGGGAAATGTATTGCGAGTGAACGCACTTTTCAAAAAGCCTAGCAGACAGTGATGTAACATTTATGCCACGTATATCATCATTAGTTTTTGCAATAGAACATTTCGGCAATGGATATAGGTCTGCACTTTTATAATGCATAGGAAATTTTCCAATAGAAAGAAACTTATTCCAAAAGTAATGATAAATAGGGCTCAAAATATCCCAATAATGATTAAATATCCAATTAGGTATTCCATTTGGTCCAGGAGTAGACTTTTTACAATGTCGCAAATTGTATGATACAATATTAAGCGGAATTTGCACTGGATTGTTATAATCAATATTAAATATAGGTGGTGTTTCATACACAATTCCTTCTTTATATTTACATCTTTCTGCTAACTGTTGATTTAAAGCATCAGGCTCAAACATGTGCCATAATATTTTATTATTACAATTTTTCCTATGGGTATATCTGTTAACTGATTCCCACCAGTTTTTGTCACCCATTCTGCAGCAAGATTTAAGTTTAGCATCTTTAATCTTAGCATCATATGATAAGAATTCAGATATTTGATGTTCTCTTTTTGCTTTGGATTTTTTATTTAACATGTACTTTACTCTTGCTGTAACCCAAAAAGGATCACAATCACCAATAGTTACCCATTTTTTGGAAGGGTATTGTCTATCAGCTCCCTTAAGAAAGTTTCAAAGTTTCTTAATCCACTTTCAATATCATCATCTTCACAAAACGATTCAAAATTTACAGAAGATATTTTATTATTGAATAAAGCTTTATATTTGAAACTATAATCAATAAAATATTCTCGTTTTCATACAGCTGGTAAACGCATTTTAGGTTTTAATACCAATCCTAAATGATCAGTTTTAAAATGTGGTTTAAAGCATGTAGCTGAGTTGAAGAGATGTGGACAATTTGTGTAAAACCTATCCAAAAATGAATTATTTCACGTTGGAGGTGAATCAATAAGACATAGATTCCAAGAAATTAATAATTGATTAAAGTTGAAATTATTCCAGTCTCCACATAGTAGAATAATTGCATTAGGGAATTCATCTGTCATCGTGATAAGAGTATCATTTAAGTAATTGTACATATTTTTTGTGTTACTTTGAGGAGGGAAGTATGTGACATTTAACAACAAAGGTCTTTTTAGACTATGATACATAATTTTTATCCACATGGATTCAACATCCTTAGAGATATTTATTGTTTCACAAACTAAATGCTTTGCTAGATATATCAGTAAACCGCCCCCACCATGTGATAAGTTGCACTCAGATTTTGTACATTTGCAAATGATGCGATCACGTCTTTTTAGATTAAATTTGTCAATCATATAATATGAATCAGGATGCTTTGTTTTTAAGAATGATTCTGTAATAACACAAATATCCACATTGTAGGAATTTAAATCAATTTTCAACGAATCGTTCAATTTACCTTTAGCTGAAAATTTTGTAAAATTTTGAGCATTAATGAGCATAAATGAAGGAATTGCGCATTTCACTAGTCAATCATGACGATCACCCCAATAAATTTTACTTTTTAATACATCGCATTGTTTACTATATATTGGACATTTAGTTGACATTGCAAAATGTGATCTTGCAGCAGTCTTTAACTCATCTGCATTAGCATTTTTGCAACAGAAACAAATTTGCTTGGAAGTATCATTTTTTACTGTACAGTTCACGTAGGAATGACTTCCTGCACAATACATACAATTAGTTTCATTTGAATTACACTCATTTTTCCAATGTCCAAATGATAAACATTTAATGCAATAACGGGGTTTGATTAAATCTTTCACATTGCATACTTTGTTTCCATATTTCAAAAATGTAGCTTCAGACAATAGCTTGCGACTTTCAGCAGAAGCTCTGCATACTACTACATAATCCCCAGTTTTAACTTGATAACTGTAAAGGAACTTTAAATCTTCGCTTTTTAGATTTAAATCATTATTAAATTTAAGAAAATTAGCAATAAAATTTTCATTTGTTGGTTTATCTATATAAGAAGGAATGTATGAAAATTCGATGGTCGGATTTAATTTTTTGGGAAAATGCGATTTTAAGGAAATGCTTTTTAATTTTTCACATATCTTATCTTTATCAATTCGTATATTCTTTACAATATTCACGATAATTTTTCCACCACCATTTACACGTGTATTTTTAATAACCACATCTGATATTTTACTCAAATTCATTTCCACCTTTTTAATGTCATTTCTAACTAGCTTTCGGTCATCAGCAGATACGATTACAGTTTCAGTATTATTAGAAATATTGTTAGTGTTCTTACCTGAGGATTTAGATGAAGCAACATTTACATAGGATCTTGAAACAACAGGTGCAGAATCCATTTTTCTGATAATCGCACTTTTGCATTGACCAATTAAACCAAGCATCTCAGATAATTGATCTACTTTTAATGCCGTCTTCTTGGAATAGATAGACTGCAAGGTATTATGTAGTTGATCAAGGGGATCCAATATTTGATCCATAATATTACAATCTATCAATACTGTTTTGGAAATGTATTGTTTAAGATTTTCTACACAATGAATATTGAAAATAATAATTGCGGAGAAAATTAGCAGTTAAAAAATTTCCAACCATTCAGTTTCGCGGAAACACATCCATTTGATACACATACACACACACACACAAACAAGTGCATTAATCGTTTTCAAATGATTTTGTGCCTCAATACAATTGAATTTCTGTATAATCCTTAATACCCATTGAGGTCATTTACTCCGCAATTTAATGCTTGATATACATGTGGCCTCTTCATCCGTTTCAACATTTGATAGTTCCGTAAAAAGCATTGAATCGCGTTAAATGTGTGTTTTTCATAACGTAGTGTTTTTATATAATTTTTGGATTGTAGAATGAAATCTTCAAAAATGCATACTTTGGATCGTGTATATTCTCTATTTGTTACATACTTTATTATCTTAGGTTATTAAAATTTTAGCACTTACCTATAATACGTTGAGTGGCTTTATCAATCGCAATATAACTGTGGCCATTCAAATCAGCGTTCTCGACTAACTTTTCTGTATGACTTCGCAGTTGCTCAACAGTAACCTCATTCTGCATTAATAGGGATACCAAAAGCGGATCGCTTGGTGTGTAACATACATCTAGGAATGGAATAAGCTTCTCTTTGTGGTCAGTAGTTGCTTTAACTATTTCTACGCTTTCATTCAACGTTTGAGCTTGCTGTTTCGGCGCCATGTAATAGATATTTAGTGACTTTTGTCATTCATCCAAATATGCAATTCAAATTCATGCTTATCTTTGTTCATTTGCATAATTATTTGAATTCCAATGCTATACAGAAATTATAAAAAGAATGTATTAGCTAAACTTTCATCCATATTTTGGAGGGGTCCAGCCTCCAAATGGGGAACAATTCCAAAGCTATTTGTATTCCTAAGACTAATCATCAGTTAGGGTAGGAGTGAATGTGGACCCAAGGAACAAAAGCGGCAATTTATACGTGTTTAAGCGTAAATCCAAACTTCATAATAAATCAATTTCTAGCTTTCCGTTCACCATAACATTATACACATAATAATATTTAATGAAATTTAGAAATTTTCGACTATTTCCCATTGCAGTAAGCAAGAGTTGAATATGATGCATGCTATGTTTAATCTATTTCAGAAATATAAGGATGAGTCGTAATTTTGAAAAGACAATTGGGCGATTGGGACCCCAAAAATAGTTCTGGATACACCCCTGCTTTTATCCATACTAATCAACATTCAAATCACCTTATTTCCGGATAATTAGAAATTTAATTAATTTTTATACAAATCAGTCATCGAATTAAGGCTTTTAACTTTGACTCATTGACTTGTGATAGTGCCTCCATGTAGAGCCACTATGGTTGAGCCGAGAGTGAATTCTGAAATTTCATGTTTTAGAGACTAAAAACGCTATTTCAGGCATTAATTTATGCTTTTATATATGATATTTGAACTTTATCACGGAAATCATATTTGCTAATATGAATCAAAGAAAATACACATTATTGAAAAGTTTGTATATATATTATTTGAATAATCCTACAAAACAAGAAGTTGTCTTCCAAGTGTCGAGAAAGCAAAAAAATCCAATAAAACTTATGCAAAATACGACTAGAATAAGTTTTTCCTTTTTTAAATTCAAAAGAATCCAAGCACAGTATAGTTGGCCAAGTAGAAAATGTCTTTCCAATGATGACATTATAATGTAAGGTGAAATGAGTCGCAAGGACAATAGTGAGAATAGAAGTTTAAAGGAAAAAATGAATAGATAAATTATATATTATAGTTAAAATATATTTTTCTTGCAATTGTATTGATTGAATTTTTACTAATGTTCGACCGTTAGTTCAAGCTCTGCAAATTATTGTGGCTAGAATAATTTCTATGTAAAGATTATTAAGATATATCGAAATCGTTTCTACCAGCTAACCGTCTTTGCATTTTTAAAAAATATATTTCTGTAAGCACTGTCAAAGCTAATCATCAGTAGTTTGATTTTTTTAATTGCGAAATATGACCCTCTATGCTAATGTTGTTTTGTGGATTCTTGTTTAACTAAAGCAAAATTTGAGATTAAAACATTATTTAACAAAGATAGAATCTGATTCAACCATTTGTTAATTTTGCATTTTAAGGGCTGAATGTATAACAACTTCCGATTATGTTGATAAATTCTAATTCATTAAGATAGTCTAAGTCTAAGATAACTTTTAGGATATATAGCGAGTTACTCAAAGCCGTGTTTATTTGTTTTTTCCAATATTTTAAATTTTGTTGTTTTAAAAATTCTGTAAACCGAACCGCAATCCCAGCCTACAGCAAGCGTATGTAGCTTTAATTTTTAATTAAAACATTTTTACATGAGTTCTGAGTGATTAGGATCCCTCTCTGAAATTTGGTTACGAGAAAAAGAGATCCAAGGAAACCTGAAATCCAAGCAACATTTTGGTTTAAGTTTTAAATTTTAATTTGAATATAATTCTTTTTTATCAAACCGACCCGATAGTATAATTTCGCTAACCGCCGGACCTTCCTTATCGATATGAACTTTCATCTTCTAAGTCAGATTTGTAATAATGCTTGTACCTGCTGACGTTTCTCAAACTAAGTGTTCTTTCTGGTTGGGAAATTCAAAGCATGGCATGAATCTTTTAGAATGATATTGAAATGGTAAATGGCAGTCTTGATCGAAATGGTTTCTTGTTGTAGTAGCTGCCAGGGTGACCATTAGGGTTATTCCTAAAATAGGTTTTTAGTATATTTGCAAAAGCTTGGGGTTGCAAACGTAGAGAAATCATAAAATATGCTTAAAGAATACCAAAGAATAATACTAAAAAAACGTCCTATCTTCCCCATTTTGGGATTTTGTAGTAACTATGCAGGCCTATTTTATAAAACAAAAACGAGTGCCAGTTTTTAAATGTAATGTTGTGAAATGGCATTAAATTTACTATTTTTTTAAAGTGTATTAGTGCTTTGATGCTGACTGCTATAACTTCCATGAATTTAATAGTTTTCTGAGTTGCTTGATTTTATCTAAAAACCTCAATATAACAAATTCTAAGCTGCAATGACACTTTAATATTCTTTTGCTTTTGATAAAACACAAGTGTGTTGTAAAGCTGTAGATAGATGCTAGTATCAAAACTGATTTAAAACCAACCAGAGGCCCAATTATTGGCTATTAATCACAAAACTTGCTGAAATTGTTGAGTAATAGAACATTTTAGCACTAAGAGTAACAGAAAAATCAGTTTATACCTTGAAGTTTCGCTTTTTGTAATTGCAAAGTTTTGCTGGCAAATTTATGTGTGAGATAGCCAATTTTCCCAGGCAGTTGAAGCCAGTGAAGATTATTTGTGAAACCCATGTGCATGGTTTCATAGGATGTTTTCGAGTGTCTTTATGATATCATTTTATCAATTGCTTATGAAAATAAAAGGAAAGCAATATGCTCCATTAGAGTTAAAATTCCTCAACAATAATCACAATGAAGTTTATTTTAAATTTCATGGCCATTAAGTCATAAATCGACCAATAATATGTGTGGCTGTAGGAAGCTTTTAAACTAATTTAATAGCCTTTCAACAGTTAGACCTAATTTGTGATTTCGTGATTTTTAAGGCAGGTGCAGTCCTAGAATTTTTTCAATGGGTTGTGGTTCAATTATTTTTATATATTGCCCAAGTATAATTTGCAATTTATCCAAAATAACATGTTTTTTTAAAAATTGCAATGATTCTTGAGATTCTCCACGTAAATTTTAAAGTATATATATATATATATATATATATATATATATTCCAATACATCTTTGCTTTTAAAAAATATCATGTTTTCTTGGATTGAAGAGTTGGTGTCAATTTAGTATTACTGATCCTAATTTGTTCCCTTGAAATATTTTGAAGTTTTGTTTAGCTAACAAATCACAATATTAAAACAACTTAGTAATGAAATTCTATATTTTCCGTAACAATAACAGACGCATTTTATACTGCTTATTTAACCATCTTATGTAAAACCTAAATGAAGAAAGAAAAATTTTATTATTAAAATTATTTTTATACCATTTATCCACCATCCCACACTGAAGTTCAAAAAAATAAATTTTGGAATACCCTAGTGACCATATTTGTATTGTACTGTTTGTAAAAAATATCTAAATTGCGAGCTACAAAATATATGTAATTATAATCCATTATCAATTTCACACACAATTTATTAGTTAGGCTATAGCAATAAATTTAATGTTTTTGGTAGTATAAACCCTATAATAATCTAATTAAATTATATTTAGGTTGTTAGAGTTTGGCCGCAATGGGTTTGCATCAAAATAACATTGCATTAATCTTTGCAATAATTTCGCTACTTATTGGTTTGTTTTGGAATTGTTTACTGTTTATACTCACATTCATCTTTTAGCACAGTGCACTCCATTTTTTGTATAAAAGTTCAAAATAACTATAGGAAAGCTATTAGACTATGAAAACACATTTTGTTTTTCAAACGAAGTTTGTCCATATGAACTGGAGATGGACATGAGCGAGCAGACAGGACAGTGCCAGGCTTGGACCAAGGTATTGAAAAAATGGGGCGAAGTTTCAAAACTAATTTACAAATACGCAACAGTGCACGCAAATTTACCCAAAATGCAGTGAATGCAATTTAATTTATAAAAAAAGCTGTTGAAAAACATAATTTTAAATAATTAAATTCTAGTGTATAGATTTTATTAAAAGTTTCTAACATGCACAATTTTGCTCTAGCATCGAAAAATTTAAGATGTTTTTTGGCAAGAATCCTAAATTAGGCCGTATTGGCATTAATTTAAATATCGCCTCTATGTAATATATTATCAGTGATAATCAATTTTTTTATATTCTTTACTTTATTTTGCTCGTACACTGCTGTAAATGCAAAAATTTCTTACTTTAGTTTACTTTAGATCAGTGTACGACCAGCCTTATATGTCGTAACTTCTTGTCTTAAATTTCATTATTTAGTTGGCTTCACTTATCTTGGTCTTTTGTTTGTCAATCCTAACCACTTCGTCTTTTTCTGCAACGACGACTCCATACGATATCCCCTAAAGCCCGAGACTGTAAATTCAGCCCTTTGCACAATTTTGAATATAGTCCTTGTACTTTTAATTGTGAGTGTTCATTGTTATTATAAATCTACCTTCTTTTTCCACTTGTTGTTTTAATTTTAAATATTTTAATTCGAATCGCCATTAACATTTCGTCATTTTCATATAATGTTTTAAACTTTTTTTAACTATAATCTAATATTTTTGTGATTTTTGATGATTTCAACTATATATTTAGGTTTGCTGTACTGAATTTCTATATTACAGACTGTATGGAGCATCAATAGTGTGGGGAAATCATATTAAATTTAATCCGCTTTTCATTACTATTCTGTATTATCTGTTTTGCATATTCTATGGTCTTCTTATCACCTTGGCTCTCTCACAAATAGCAAAAGTCACTGTTGGACGCCTTCGACCAAATTTCATCGCTCTGTGCAAGCCTGACTGGACGAAAATCAACTGTTCCAAGCCTGTCAGCGATCCACATTGTACAGTGAAGTTAAATAAAGAAGCTCCTTTATCATTTCCATCGGCGCATGCATCCTCATTGTTCTATTCAGCCTTTGCCTTATGTGTAATATATTTTAATGAATTTGCCAGATGAACTTTGAGTTTACAGCAATTCGTGCTCAATTTATTCTCATTTGGCATGCTTTAGTTCAATTTATTATAATTAACACTATCACTCAGATATTTGCGCAAAATTTCGAAAGAATGTTTTTTTAATATTTTTCCCATTTTATTTTTTTCTGCATTTTTTATTTTGCTTTACCTCTATCTTGCACCTAAATGTTTTAATCTTGGAAATATCGATTATCATGTTGAGATTTATAATATCATATTTTAATGAACTAGACGAACGGTTGTGATTTAATTGTGAGTCAATTTTAATGAAACGGGAGCTCTGATATCACAACAATCACTTCTCCTATTTTATGAGTCAATTAAAATTTGACACGCGCTTAGTATTTTATTCAGAATGTTTCTTGGAAATTTTACATAACTACTGCAGTTGCTCATGCCATTTGCCTCTAGATTTATCTTCGGCGTCGTATAGTTCATCCTTCAGTAAATTTTTTGGCACATTCCATTCAAATCGGAATTTTCGCGCTTGCTATTTGGGTATCGCTTACTCGCATTTCTGATTATTGGCATCACTCAACAGATGTCCTTTCTGGTGCGGTATTAGGAAGTCTTATTGGCATAATCACAACGGTAAGTTCATTTAATGAAGGAAGTATAAAATTCACAAGCAAAACCTACAATAGATTGAACTTTATCGGCCGCAAGCTATGTTGAATCGCAAGCTCATTAGCAAATATTGGGAAAAGATCCTTCATTTCTGGATGTTGTTTGCTTATTAATATACAAACATTAACAATCTAAATCCCCCTCCCCTTTCAGCCTAAATGAATATTTAAAAATATATATTTTGAATGTACGTGTGACCGTGTCATACAGAATGATCGATACTTTGAAATAAATGTTGAATAGCCTGTTGCAATTCCAGTTTTCCAGCGCAATTTCCTCTGATTATTTAAAGCCAAAAATAATTGGGTTGTTTTATTGAAATTCACAAATAGTTTCAACATGCTTGTCATAATTCAAATGCATAGTTTCCTGTCAAATGCCAAAATGTAAAATTAGTAAAATATTAGAGGGAGTTTTCATCGCGCTATTTTATTTACTGCTAAATGTATTATTAGGTTCACAATCAATCTTATAAAAGTCAAGAATTTTATCCAATTGTCATGGTATTTTATTTTTGAGATGGACTACTTGTATTAACCTTTAGTTTACCGCAGACAAATTCTGTACCGTTTACATTTAGGGCGCTTAAAACAACCCAAATTAAAATAGTGATTTATCACAACCTATCAAAACTTTAAAAATTCTAACAAGATAATTACTGAAGAATTATATTGGAAACTATTGTTTACATAAAAAATGCTAATTTAATTCTCTTATGAATACATGTAATTAACATGCATTCTTGATGCTTATATATTGTACACAGTGCTTGAGTGATTTTAAAAGTACATCAAATTTTATTTCTCAGAAATTTTTGACATGGTGCTGGCGACGCTGAGTTGTCTTGCTCTTTTTGCTTGTTGACACATAACAATTCGTGCTGATTTACGACAATGATCATTGTTATCCTTCCTGCTTGTGGTATATCCAAGGCATTCAAAATCAAATGCAATGCTTTGAGTTGGATTTCCAATGATTGTCACATTCCATTAATAAATGCTAAGGATGAGAGTTTTTATCATTGAAAAACATTTTCCCTAGATTATTTTTGTTTGATTGAAACATTTTTTATGGAAAACGTAGGCTTCCATAAGGCAAACATCTACAAATGTGAAGACGAAGCCACATATACATCTACAGCATCTCCTTGTGGAAATCTGTGTGATCTCAGGTAAACCATTGACAGTATTGCACGCATCTTATGCAGATAGATAGTAAACGAACAGGTTTCATCCTTTATCCTAGCGAGACACAAAAATAATATCGTCAGATTTATAACAGTTCTTGAATTTCCTTATTTTATTTTACATGTCTTTTGCGTCTTTTGGATTGGAGCCACAATTCTAATATTTGTGTGCAAATGTATTTTTACAAGAGACAGACTGGTAAACCAATTGTGTGCTTGACATTGGGATCTTTACCAAAACATTCTTCATCAGCTTCATTGTCACACATTCTCTTTTTTCATCCCCAGTTAAAGTAGTTTCACAAATATATAGGATACCAGCCAAAAGAAGACAAGCGTTTGCTTCAGCAATGCAGTATATCTTAGTAATATAGTTATTTAGATGTTTGCGTGGAATGTAATGGTAATAAACGCTTGTAAAATTCGTCATATTTGTGGAAGAAACCCCCAAGAAATCTGAATATACTTTTTGTGCTTTTTCAAATAGTATATAGCTTTAAATGATAGAGTGGAAAAAAAGCAAATTTACAATTTCCGTACTGACCGCTAGCTAAAAATGCCAATCGTTTTATGAAAGCAATAATTTTTGTATTAGAATAATGCTCACTCGCGCTCAAAAAACAGCATAAAACGAATTATTATACACTTCTAGTATCTTAACACTATATTTTCATAGAAACTAGGTATAAAACAACATAATCCTGTATTCGCATAAATTTGTATCTTTAAGTCAAACTCAAACATGATGGCTGTTATATTTGACAGTCGTATTAAGCAATTGTTGTGGAAATAAAGGGTGTTGAGATGATACTTTAAAATCTTGAGATGTAAGTTGAAAGTCATAATGGGATGTTTCTGTTGGCTGCTCACTAGAATATTCGAGTCTTCTTCCAATCATTTCGCAAAATTCTGGCACATGTTCGAAAATTGCATAGATTTTTGGCCTAACAGAGATATTCAGCTTTAAATAAGCTCTTTTAAATTGTAAAATATTTGATTTATAATTTTGCAGCAAATCTTGTCCAAAACAAGCAGTCTGACGCGATTGAACCACTGAAAAGCAACTACGCATTTTTTTAAACCAGGTGGTACTTTTGAAAAAAGATCTATAAGTGCTTCCATAAACTTTTTGGCTTGATTGCCTTCCATATTACCACCATGGTAATTTTCATGAACAAGATTTTTGTCATACGCTCATAAATATGCTTGACCCCATTCTTTTTCAAGTTCATCAAAAATATAATTAACACACCCAGTGAAGAGATATAATTCAGGAGGTGAAATTAATTGGATTACTTTTTGATTATTTCTTCAATCAAAAAGGTGCATGGTGCCACAATTTTTGAAATATGTTTTTAGTGACTTTTGATAATTCTCCAACAGTGACATTAATAGCTTTGCCAGCTTAACTTTTAGAGACACATTGCTGGTACCAGCCCCATTGGCTTTTTCACGTATGAAACTACTGGCTATTTGTTCCTTAGTTCGTGGATATATTGTGTTTTTTAAATTTTCCAACTGAGATTTTCTGGAACAATCATGAGGTTTGCCTTTACCAATTTCGGAAAAACATTTAGAACACGTGTCACATTAGAGGGAGTTGCATTTACGTTAGGAGAATTTATTAAAGACCTTCCAACTTTGCGTGGCTGAGAAAGAAGAAAAGGGTCGCGAGGATGGTAAGAATTTTGCCGTACGGTCGTACATCGAGAAATCAAGCAAACTGGGCATCGATACACAAATTGCTGACGAGTTAGATCGAATTTTTTGTATTGCAGTTATGAAATTTTCATAATCAATTTTTGGTGACAATGGAGTTGGATTTTCTCCAGATTGAGAGAGGCTTTTTCGGCAAGTACTACAAATGCCAGGGGGCAAAATCTGCTAATTTTTATCGAAATCCGGAAAAACATGAATTAGAATGAGTCTTTAAAGAATCATTAAGCTGCCTGTTAGTTTTCTGAGGCATCTTGCGCATATTTGCGCAAACGGTTTGAAAATACGTCATTTTCCCGCTATTTTTTATTTTTAACAAATTAAGCAATTTAATAAGTTATATGCTCAATTTTTTGTTTTATAAGAAATCAAAACAAAAATTTTAATTTTTGGTGCCAAATTTTTGCACTTGTAAAACCACAATTTCTCAAAAAGACACCGCTCTGTGATTTAGATACACAGTTCGAAAGAACGTAAAAAGTTCTATTAGGCTGTATTTTCAGAATTTTTTTGGTTTCTTTGGTAAATGTG
The DNA here is from genome assembly GCA_900660155.1 of Hofstenia miamia. Lineage (NCBI taxonomy): Eukaryota > Metazoa > Xenacoelomorpha > Acoela > Hofsteniidae > Hofstenia > Hofstenia miamia. The sequence continues at coordinate 928,164 of CABFPE010000039.1, read as the reverse complement.
ACAAATTTTTCAAGTGTGAATACAATTAAAAATTTGAAGCTTTTTTTTAGTTTAAATAAAAGTCACAAGAATACTTGAATTCATGGGTATTATGTGGTGAACAAGGTATTACAATATGTCTCATTCGCAACATTTAAATTTAATTTCTTAAAATGCTATATTAGTGTTTTGGCGCAACAATAATCAATTAACCTTGTGATGCTCATTACTAATTAAAATAATCGCCTTTTATGACATTCTTCTTTAGCTCAGCAAAACTGTTTGTCATAAGCCAGTTCAGTCATTTTTACTTTTATATTCCCATATAATATTTAGATAGTACAATTTCAGTTCTGAATATTTGATTAAGTTCAATTCATTCTTTTTAGTACTGCATTTCATTTCCACATAAGAGCAGGGAAGACAAGACGTTCAGGTAGTTGGATTTTTGTGATATTCAAAATCATATCTGTATATATATATATATGTATATATGTATATGTATATATATATATGTATATATGTATATATATATGTATATATATATGTATATGTATTTGTATATATATGTATATATATGTATATATAATATATATATGCATATATGTATATAGATGTATATATGTATATATATATATATATATATAAATATGTTTTCACATCCGATTGCAATGAAATGCACAACATCACTTTATTATAAGTCAATACTCGTGAGTGCACATTCTATGTATGTGATACTTGCAGTTTCTTTTTCAAATGTCACATTCCATATGGACTAATGGACAAGGAATAACGATGTATTAATTTTTTATAGTGATAGTCTGTAAAGTACATTGCACTATAAGCTCTTCCAGAAGCATATTTGCTCCCACCGATTTGTTAATCCTAGTCAGATATTCGCAGAAGATCATTCACATTTTTTAGCTCTTTATGGTATGAAAAGCATACCAATACGTAAGTAAAATTTTCTCGTGGGTTTTTGTTTTTGTGTTCTGTAATTAGTTACTGTTCTTAGTTGCTTTATAAAACTGTTTGGAAGGTGTATGCTTCTTTTTGTAAACATTAACAATTTCTTCATATTTTTTAAAGAATTTATAAGTTGATGCACGTTTTCAGTTTTCAAAAATGATGTTTGTTTTGCATATACTATTGCAAGTGGAATTTAAAACTTCAAGTTTAATCTGGAATGGGGAATCGAAAAGAACACAAATGTGTAAACATGTGTTAGAAATTATCAAAAGCCCCAAATACATTGGCAACCGCCAGTGGCTCAGAAAATTGTTTTGATGAAAAGCCAATGCCAAAATGTGCCTAATATTCTTCAGTAAAATAAACAGTGTATCCCATCAAAATCTGATGTATACTGTAGCAAATATTTGCATGTAACTCAACTGTTTGGGTTTTTGCATAACATAAAATTTTTTAACAAACACTGTCTCCGCAAGATATACATGACCATTCTTCACATTCAAGATCGTATTTGTATGATTGCCATTTTTTCGTAGTCTGAAAAATGCAATTAACCAAAATGAAGTAATAACCAACATATAACATACCATATCCCAATAAGGTAGCAAAGTAAGATCATTGACGTTATCATTCATTCGATTAATAATGAGTTGCGCCCGATTTAAACACACTTACTGCCTCTGTTACAGATATTTAGTAGTTGCTTCCACATCATTGTGGATATATTCCTGAAAAACTCCAAAAATTCCAAGTCACTCCATAGCACGAAATTCAAATCAGCATGACAGAAAATCACTCTAAGTGTGTATCAGCAGTGGCTGAATGCCTTCGCATTACGTGATTATTCGGATGCATTTGAAATATATAAAGAAATTGTATGTTTAAGATTTTCTTAGTGGCTTAGTTGTAGTTTTCCATTTTTAAGGTATGCCAAACACTAGGATGCGGCAATGTGAAATTTCGATCAAATTTTTAGAAAAGAATTGATTCATAATTTCGATTTCGATGTTTTCACAATTCTTTGGAGATTCTGAGGCAGCATTGGCAAAAACTGAATAGCCCAATACGCCTTTTTTATGATTTTGAGATTATGTAGATTAACAAAATAGTTGAAATGTGAAGAGGAATTGACAAAAACATTTATAGGAACCGCGGGTAAGGCTATTTCTTGCCATATGTATAAGTTACTTTTAAAAAACTTTAAGGGATATTGGGGCAATTTTACTTTTGCGTGTCATTTGATATAAGAAAATCCAGGTGGCGCTGAGGATTCTTATCATTAACCATTTTTATCGGTTGATTTGTACTACTTTTCTAATTAGTAAATATATATAAATATAAATCAATTTGTTGTATTTTCTTCAATAATTTATTGGTTGTTTCAGAACCTTTTTTGATATTTTCTTCTGAAGAATGTTTAAAAACATAAAATTGCTTTTCTGCATTTACGTAGGAAAGTAAAAATGATGTTACGTTTTATTCTTTTAACAATTTACCGACCATTTTAGTCCACTTTAAATATTAACGTATTAACAATATTGGTTTTATATCCATCTAGAATATTTTTCTTGTGGTGGGATATAGCAAGCTCAATTTTCCTCAACATGTTCGTCATTAAATAAATCTTTTTGATTGAATAATTAGACGATTAGCATTCTTTTGATAAAATTCAAAGCATTCAGTGAATTTTTATATTGATTTTCATTTGATCGGTCTCATCTTAAAAGAGTAGTCAATTCATTGGTCCGCCTTGGGGTGCACTACCTTCAATATTGAGTTTTTATATTTAGTTTGTTGAGACCACATTTCGGTGTATTGAATTATTATTCTGCCATCCAATTACCTACCTTCACAAGTCCAAAAAGCAACAAATTTCAAATGATTCATCTGTATGTTATAATAATAATTTTAAATTAATATCTAGTTCAAAATGTGAATCTAACCATTAAAATCAATTTTAATTAAATTATCAAGTAATATAAATTCACTTACATCATTTTGGATGTGTATTTTCTCCATACTTGAGCACATAATAATTACTTGAAGCGCTTGCTCCCAAGCATTTTTACATGGCGTTCACTATCGAGCTTTATAAATGTTAGCAACACATTGGTTATGAACAAATTATTTCTAATTGTAATACTTTAATGGTGAATCGTCATGTCATGACATTATTTCGTGACTCAGCGGTCGGGAAACACGAACCAGTGATTGGAGGAGTAGTTCACTGAATCCATTGCTTAGTAAAGAATACATCATTGAAGATAAGTTATCGCATTTTTCTAAAAATTTGATTTTTCCATACATATTTGTCCTTGCCTTGTTTAAATATGTCACTGTATTAAATTTTCATTTATATTAATATAACCAATTGGCCATATGTTCTTGATTATTTGTTTGGAGTTATTGCTACAATTACATTTATCACGTATAATAAACATCATTTACAAATATTCAAACATTTCCTGAATGGGCATATAAATGTGCATGCTCGTTTTGTGATTTTTTTTGCTATTTTTCATTTTAATCATTAATGTTTAGATCTGTATCAAATTGATGTTGAAGACTTCAAGATTTATTAATTTCATTTAATTTATATTTGTAGCCTTTTAATAAAAATGATTTGAAATAACCTTTCATACAGTTTGCTAGGGGTGAACGTCGTCTTTGAAAAATGCTTTATGTTATTGGACATATGTATACTAACTTCAATTGAAATTTACCAGCAAACACATTTTTCATGTTAATTTGTTGAGACCTTATTTCGGTATACTACCTTATCCATTCTGCCATCCCGCGTTGAATATATAATTTTTTTTTTCAGTAGAAAAGGTGTCTAAAAGAATTTTAAGAATATGAGAGACAAGTTCTTGTATTGCTAATCATGTAATAAAATGTGGTCTAAAATTTGAAGCCAAGATATTTTACGAGACATCAAGTTTTCTAAAAATCATTAAAAGCTTTTTCATAAATTCCTGCAACCAAGTCAACACCAAATAAAATTGTGTTTATACATTTTGGATCATTCAATATTATAAAATCTAGTAATTTTTGAGAGAATAATTATTGAAATATTGACAATGGCTTCTTAATGAATTTCTCATTCTTTTTCACAAAAAACAAACGTATCTTATCGTAGAGGGAGGCTTATATTGCTTAAGACCTTACATGTATTTACATTAATAAGAAGAGGATTTATGAAGGCTTTACTCAAACTTGTATTAAATATTACTAACAAAGTAGTTTGTTAATAGGTTCATTGACCTGTGTAAAAAATTAGATGAATTTTTCATATGAGTACATTGCCATATAATTTAAGCCTATGCAATTGATATTTTTGGGCACAAAAGCGAAATCTCAACTTTAAAAATCCGCATATTATGTCTTGTAGAATAGCTAAAAGCATAACTTGGATTTAATCCCAGTTCATTTATCAAACAAAGAATTTTAGAAAACTATAAATTGGTCAATTCTATGTTACATAGTTTGGAACATGATTTTTTCAGATTAACAATATTTGTTAGAGTTCTAAATGTTATTGATATAAGTCTTGTTTGTAAAGAATTCAATTCTTAATTTTGTTTAGAATATAGAGAAATTTCTTAAACATTCTCAATTAGCAAACGTTTAGAAGTTGCATAACTTGGGAAATTAATGAGCAGCGCAGGTGTACAAGTATATAGTCTTCATTCTACCACTCACCATGGCTTTTACAATGGTAGAAATGAGTTTGCAAATATTGAATTATTTGTGCAGTTTAGGTCACTACTTTGCTTTACTTCTATTCATCATCAACCAAAACATTTTGTGTCATAAAATCAAGCAACCAATAAATATTCTTCTTACCATGTTATTATGTTTAAGTGAAACACATCTGGAAAACGCAAAATGTTTGATCTATTTGGTTATTGCATACCATAGAGACATTTTACAATTGAAAAAGTTCTTTTCTTACAGCAAATAATTGAACTCTTTTAGACGGATTTGAAAACTATAGTGACTACTTTGCAGTTCCTACTGATAATTGATTACCAAGTGTTATTAATGAAGTAGAAATAAAGCTGCAGAATATCAATAACGAGTAGTTAAGAAGGGTTAGAGGAGGCTACATTGGGACACCTTGAATTTCTCGTAACACCCCATTACTATTTGCCACATGGAAATGAAGAGATTCTATTGGACGCCATCTACCGACGAAATATTTTTGACAAAACTAAATTGAGCAAATTAATTTTTTAGACAATTTGTTTAGACCAAAGTGGGAATTTTTTATTTTTAAGATTTAGGCAAACTGATATTTTTGATGACAAATTTCAATTAGGGCGTGTTTGTTGTAACAATGTTTAAACATGCAACACCATGTTTTAAGGAAAACAATTCATAGATCGAAAACCCAAATATTTCAAACGAAAAATGATGTGTTATTTGCATTGGAGCATGTTTCCAAGCGCGTTAATATTGATCAAAACGAATATGCAAGAGGTGGAAAACAACAATTTCTTTAGCAATTGTGCGTAAATTGTAAAAGCATACATTACACAATGACTCTGAGGGACAAAGTTCAGCATTGCACAATCTTCAAGTTTCCATCTTCATTCTAAAATATGACGGCACTTCCACATTCACCCAGGAGGTGGCCATCAGAAATGCGTTAAGCCATTTATTTAATGTGGCTGGATTTCGTCAGGAGGCCTATTGTTACCACAGACCTAAACCATGAGCAATGAAAACGATAATAACAATTCCAAAATAAAATATCTAGTGACATTTGATAACACCCAAGTACTATATAATTTGTAAAAATGTAAGCTCAGGTGGTGAAAAGAGATATTACATCAACGTATATGGGAAAATAAACTATTAACACATAAAAATCGTTAAAACAAAAACCTGTATGATGGAAAGAGGAATATTACATCAACATATATAGGTGAGTAACCATTAACACACAAAAATCATTGTAAAACAAAAACGTGTTTGGTGAAAATAGAAATATTACATCAATAGACATAGGTGAATAAGCCATTAACACATAAAAATCGCGTCAAAACAAAAACGGATATGATGGAAAGAGAAATATTACAACATTGTATATAAACAGTGATAGTAAAATATGGAAAAACCTATTGTAATGTCATGTTGAATTACTTATTGCAATGTATTTGAAAAACGAAATGTCTTTTACATGTTTACGCCTTTATAAAAAAACATAAAATTTTTACAATGGAAAAACAGCAATGTATTTGAAAAACGAAATGTCTTTTACATGTTTACGCCTTTATTAAAAAACATAAAAATTTTTCAATGGAAAAACAGCAATGTATTTGAAAAACGAAATGTCTTTACATGTTCACTCCTTTATACAAAAACATGGAAAATTTTTACGGATAAAGTAGTAATATTGATGGTTGTGTAGGTAGGTCTGCGATGGTGAGGTGTACTTTGATAAAAGGATATGAAGTCTTTTACATGTTATGCGACCTTTTACGTGTAATGTTAAATTGTAGATTCCCGAAAAAAACGAATTAAACACTGTGCATGGGTCATGTAAGCAAGCGAAAATTATGGAAAATTAAATCAGCAAAAACGTAGTGTGTTAACAGCATATTTCGATAAAGCAATATGTAGCCTTTACATGTAATCTTAGTTTACCCAAAACGAATTAAACATAGCCCGTGCAAGCAATAGAAACACGCGGAAAACTAGAAATGTACTTGGAGAGCGCAGACCACGCAGCTTGTGTCCCCCGGATCACCACCAAAATGTAACGGATTCCTCCCTGGGCAGCACCAAAATGTAACGGATTCCTCCCTGGGCAGAGACGCACCTATGGTGAAAATTTAAGGTCAATCCATCTATTACTTTTTCCGTAAAGTTGCTAACAGACAAAGAAAAAACCAACGATACCAAAAACTTAACCTCCTTGACGAGGTAATTAGTCATTAAAACGTGGTGCGATTACGTTCCTTTTTCCATTGCAAAAATTCCAGCGCAATACGAACATAAAGATAATTAATTGTACACACGTGTTTAGCATTAACACAAATTGCTAAACCCCACACAACCCCTGATAGTCTACTATGAAAAGAGAAATCCGATGTATAAACCAATGTCAACATCATATATTGTTAAATTAAACGTAAAGTTTTGTGCTGAGCAAGGTCAGATATTAGAATACATATACAAATACATATAAATACTGTATTATTCATACTTAAAAAATATACGCACACGGTATTTTAAAGATAGATCAA
>CABFPE010000039.1:906469-918117 GCA_900660155.1 Hofstenia miamia | reverse complement strand
ATAGGTATAAAAAGTATGACACTAGTAGTTAGGCAATTACCACCTTGTGCAATAATTCAATTCTTCCATGCNCCTAAGCGAAGTGCTTTTTAAAAAACTTGAATTAAGATAGGCATTAAATATCACAACGAAAAACTCATGGAAAACCAAACAGTACATTTCTAGGTCAATTCTTTTTCCAAAACTGGTTATATTTACTTTCCCACATTTACTTACTTACTTTTCAGTTTTACTTTCCCACATTACATTACATTTTTTTTTAGTTTTTACTTTCCCACATTAACCTAAATTTTTTAATTTCCCACATTAACATACATTTTTTTAGTTTTACTTTCCCACATTATTACATGTATTACATTACCTTACATGTATTAATTTCCCACATTTACATACCTGTTTAAAAAGTGGAATCGAAAAATATTTGCAAGTAAAAATAATTTACATGGTTGTTTTAAAAAGTGGAATCGAAAAAACATTTCCAAGTAAAAATACATACTTCCACAGACGCATACTCTCACCATACAGAGAAAACGAACATTTATAAAAATAAATTTATTTACAAACAAAATATAAAATGCACTAATAAATGATAAAGTTCANTTTCCAAGTAAAAATAAATATAAATACATGCTTCCACAGACGCATACTCTCGCCATACAGAGAAAACGAACATTTATAAAAAATAAATTTATTTACAAACAAAATATAAAATGCACTAATAAATGATAAAGTTCACATAGCGAATTTCATCTATAGTTGAATGATAATATTCGTCACGACTTCATTGTTGGATGAGAATGGTGGAGAAAACATCCATAGAATACTGCAAGATAGACGTTCTTCTTCTAATAATGTTAGTTGACGACGCTAAAACATTCAATTAGTAAAATAAAAACAGAAATTAAAATAATGACGAAGAGTTTTAATCTTTACACACACACAACAAATATAATATATTATATGTAAACAATCATAACAATGAAAAACAACATGTACTATTATAATGTAAAAGAATGCTTACCAAATAATTTTGTAGTTTTATCACAGCATTGTTCTGCAAGTGTATTGGCACATGATGATTTCCGCAGATAGTGTCTAAATTATACAAGTCATTATTTGAAATGAGATAACGTTTACAATCAAAAACAAGACAATTAATAATTAATAAAGAAACGACATTTTATTTATGAAGAATCATTCATACAAACTGTCATCACAGCGTATTTACAAACAGTGTTAGTCCATCTAAAATAAACATTACTGTCTTTATTGAAATGTGTACGAANAATAATTCGTTAATAAATGTTACAATAAAATAATTTCATTACCATTATTGTGATGACTTGAACAACTTGGAGGTTTTTTTCAATCATTGATTAGAGGCAAATAGCAGACTTTTAATCTAAACAAATTATTAATTGCGATATATAGATTAATTATCATACTTTAGCATGAGGCGAACCAAACAGCAGAGGTTTTCTTTTGTGGGAGCAACGTTTGCTTCTTTATAATGTGGGGAAATGGTGAAATAACATCTAAGCAGAGAAAATATTGTTAAGTTGTAAACAAATTTTTCCTTTACAATATACAAAAATTCAAATCGATTACAGAAAATCAAACCAATGCAATATATTTTTCACGATTACAGAGACAATCTTTAATCATGTAGAAGCAAAACTAAACGCATTGTTATTCAAATATACAAAATAACTTCACTACCATTATTGTGAGGACTTTAATGAATGTGGAGGCTTTTAAACTTGGAGACATTTTCAATCGATAGAATGGAGCATCACAAATGATAGCAAACAATGCTAAACATTTTCATTAATTTATCACATGAATAAACCATACATACATTTGTTGCGCTGGACTTAAACATAGAGGCATTTTTTCAACCATAAACACGGGTTTATGAATGGCGGCAGACAGAGCTAAATATTTTTAATAATGAATTTATGCATTAAAACACACATACATTTTTTTGTAGTGGAATTTTCGCATGGAGACATGTTTTTTTTTTCTTTCGACAAATGATGGTAGATAGACAGAGCTAAAAAATTTATTAATGGATTTATACATTCAAAATATACATACGCCTTGTAGTGGTGGACTTTTGTGTAAATTTATAGATAATTGGAGGGGAGCACACATTGTGTGCAATGATGAAAAATATTTACAACAACAACAATAACATCTAAGCAAGTAAAACATTATTAAAAAGAAATTGACAATTTTTCATTACCATATACAAATATTCAAATCGACTATGGAGGCAGAGCGGGATAGCAGAGGCAATATTCATTATCATGTGTCTAAACAATAATTATTAATACGCACACAAAATAATTTTCATATACCCAAACGAGGTCTTTTGCTGCTGCTTGTAGACGGTTCATTTATAGAGGCATCTTCTTGGTTAGGGCGTTTAATTGGTGATTGAGGAATATCTAATGGAAAATTAGTGAAAATACATGTAAATGTAATCTATACCTTTATGACCATATGGCAAACTTTGGTAATGATCCACCAGATATCTCTTGTCATCATAAGGCGTTAATGCTATTTTATTCATCCGCTCGATAGAGATATCATGGTTGTGACTGCGAATCATTACCATCTCACGTCGTAGAATTTCTTCACCATCCAAAATTCGTTTGAAAGTGTCAAAATTTATGGTCTTTTTAACTATCCCCGTAATACCCTTTGTACTAGATTTTAGGTCGACAACCCCACTATTTGCACATATATATTGGACGGAATACATTTTCGATTTTAATGCCACCATTTGATTGATTATTCCGCCCCCCAGTTCATCTTTGACTTTTAAATAAGTTTTCTTATTTGCCTCACTAAATAATGGTGAATCTCTCGGATAATTTGAAAAGTCAAAATGACTGGCTATTGCTGGCAATTCATCGTACACATTTTTGCTCTTTATTTTATACAGGAGAGAATCTGTGTCGCTGTATAATAGGGAAATTCGATTCTTAAACGCCTCCTTCATGATGTTATAGTGGAATCGAAACATTTGCAATTTGGACACATCTAAAATTGATTGACCAATATAATTTGGTTTCGTCCACTTGATCTCTTTATGCCGCAACATGACCTGCACTAGATTTTGGGAAATTATATTGAATGACTTAAATTCGGGTGTCTTAATTAATTTTTCAGCAGCCTCCTGATTACTGACAAACTTGACTATGCATCGTTTTCTGAGGGATTCCATAGTCTTCCCGAATACCGCGTTTGACATTAATTTATAAAAATTCTTTTCAAAGTCATTCTTGGCAGCTTTTCTTTTCATTGTGTTTAAATCAATGTAGGGCTTTAAAAATTGCGATTGCTGGAACTGCAATGCTTTGTGGAATTTTGTCACTTTTAGACCCTGTGCAATATAAAATTTAAGAACTTCATAATGTACCACGTATTCTTTTTTATCGAAAAATGTTTGCATTAATTTTGGTACTTTTCCCGTCTTTAAATTTAACGCGGTTTTTATATGTTTTTGGTATGGCGACAACAATTCATCACCCACACACATTTTATGCGGAGCTAAGGGATAATCTGCGTGTTCTCCATGCAGATGTGATGGATAATGCAGGTCAACCATAACCAGATAGCCTCTGTCTGCCTCTGACGGTGTAGCAAGTATATTTTCTAGACTCTCATCTGTCCAGCATAGGCCTCCAGTGGGTAAAAACTCACACATTGATGCGGCGTATAGGCTGTTCATGTCTAAAAAGATTGAATATGTGGAGTCTTTCCCACTATCATAACCGTCCACCATGGGATTATTAGCTTTAAAATAGCGACTTGAATAAACGCTGGACATGCCTCCTCTAATTCCATTTTCAATAAATTCCAACTGCTCCAAATTGGCAATGGGGTCCAGTGACGTCTGCGTGTACTTCAGCATTGCATTCCAGCTATAATTTGAAATTGTGAAGAAGTGCACAGGGTCTAGCTTGTACGTTTCCATGCTCTCCAACCTAAATTCTCTAATTACATCGCCAAGAGGGTGTCTGCCTCCAAATAATTGTTATGGTAGTATTTGAGTGTCTGACAGCCTCCTTTTACCCAGGTATGTTCCCGCTCAAAGTCCAGTTCTTCCTGTGTTATAGAAATTTCCCCAGTCAATCAGTTCTTCCAGTGGACCAAGTCTGGAAGCTGTGTATCATTAAATTTCTCAAAACTATCTAAATAATCATAACACAGCACACCTTTTCCTCTGCTGAAGGCCTCTGCTTTTTGATCATTCATACCCGCGCGTAAAAATTTATAATTATCGCTGCCAATGTTCTTTGTTAGGTTGGAGAGACTATCTGTTATAAAACGATAAGAGTCTAGAAATCGTAATTCCTCGTAAATATTTTTCGTTACATTATTTTTATCAACAAAAGTTGAGACGGGAATCGATAAACTAAGTGATAACATGTTTTCACTAGTGCAGGGAATACAACTTAATTTTTCGCCTTCCTTCAATTTTAAAGTTTTCAATAAAATATGGAAGTCATAATGCGATGCGTTATGTGCAAATATGGGGGTGAAATTGGGCGATCTATGCAATATATTACAATCGCTATGGGCAACGCCTCTAATTTTACCACTATAGTGACAATGATCTATCACTTTTTTTGAACTTGCCTCAAATGGTTTTTCACAAAATACACAGGTAGTTGCATTTGCCAGCATTCTTGTTCTTTCACCATGTGTAATTTGTAGTATGCGATGTTTTTGCTTTGCCTGAAATGATTCATGTGCAATTTTTCTAAGGTGGTCCCATGCCTCTGATAGACATTCCTCGCCAGAAAAGACTTTGGAGGAAAGCAGCTCCTTTTCCGTCATCGTTGCAATACAAATACCAGAGGGCCTCTGCCTTACTTCCTGAACAGTGTAGCTGGTGGCTGGGTTAGGTAGGGGAGCATGCACTTTTTCTGAAATCGTTTCTATGTCGAACGTGGCCATGATAGGTACAAAGTTTTTTGCCCCATAATTTTTAAATACAATTTTTTCCGACTGACTGGGGAATGTAATTTCTGCTTCAGCGGATCCAGTACATTTCTTCTGATGTTTTGCCAAATTTTCTTCTGTCTCAAAACCAGATAAACATTTAGGACACTGCATACCCTCACCTTTTCTGTTTTTGAAAAATTTTAGACAAGCATTCAAATTCGTTATGGCCACATAATGACTATTTCCGTCCTCTTCAATTAGTAGTAAATTTGCATTTTTTTCATAGTGCTTTTCAGACATGTATGCTGGTACAAGGGTCTGATCATCAGCATTTAGAGCATAAACATTGACATTAATTTGGTTGAGATCCTCAAAAATGCAGACGTCATTTATAGACAGTGGGAATGTCAGACCATTAATATTTAATGTATGCTTAAATTTGTTTAGACGGGTTACTTGACATCTATCTTTAATTTCTGGATGCAGACATGCCAAAATAGCATACACAAAGCACTGGTTGGATTCACCACTTTTCGGGTTTACCAGGAAACTGTTGTGTTTCAAGCAATCTGGTAGTGGGATAAATGTGCCAGCGCGGGTTGGTCTATACTTTGCAATGCGTAGCCCTACATTGTTTATATTTTTAACAATCCACCCTGATCCGTTGTGTGCATACATGGAAATGTAGTTTGCAAGCTCATTTACCATAGAAGAATATGTTGCCTCACAAAGTCCCGTACGAAAAACTGAAGCTGGTTTACTAGTTGGGTGGAGAATAACTCGCTTTTCTTCATTTCCATCAGTTCGTGATAGTTCCACCTCAGCTATCAAATAAACTTTGGCAGAGAAATGTTTGGCCACGTCTTCCTTAATAATTTTTGCAATGGATGGATATGCAAGTCGGAATGGTGAATAAATGTCCACCGCATTTAATTGCTGGCTTTCAAAACAGGCAAAGCTTCCTTTACATGCCATATTTGTTTTATGCAAAATAATCTCGTTGATAGGAGTTGGTGCTGATCGTTCATGAACAATTGTAACGTGTTCAGAAAACAATGCCTCATTATGGAAAAATAATCTGCATTCAGTGCATAGATACACCCGTGATTTTTTATGTCTCCTAATTATATGGGCCTGAAGTGCATGGGGCTTGAGGTTAGTATATGCGCAGTGTGCACATTGGAATAAGGTGGGCTGACCAGCACTGCTTGTAGAACTAAATTTAAAAATTTTTAGAAATGGGAATGGAGAGGGACACTTATTTAAAGAGCGGCATACATTGGGAAAAAAATATTTTACATTGGGAACAGCTTACTCAATGCAAAAAGATTATCAAAATAAGCACACACATTTTCTTTATAAAATATTAAAAATGTCAATTACCAAATTTCGAGCAAGAGATTAACACATGTTGATTCGTATAAAATAGATTAGCAATAACAACAATCAAGTAAAAACCGTTGGTGTTTAATACACATTTTTGGAGAATATAAACAATTGAATAAAAAAATATCTAGCATTAAATAAATGTGTGTGTGAAAGATATAAACACACATTGAGTAAAATAATAATTCTCTACGCTTAAACAATAATAATCTCCATTTTAATTTAAAACATGTAGAGATGAAAACACATTGTAAAATAAAATTAATAGCAATGCACACGTTGTAATTAATCACAAACTATACACAACACATGAGAGTAATAACTCTTTCATAAATAAAATTCTAATTCATTAGAAAAATACACTTTTAAATTAAACTTGCTACTTTTACGAGCGTTTGTAATTAAGTGGGGTATACACTTAAATGAAAAAAGAAAATTACATCATAACTCGCAAAGTTCTACTATCTAAATACTTTGTTTGAGAGAAAGTGTGAAGTATACACTCATTTGCTAATCGACATTTAATAAATATGAATTCTGAATAATAGAACAAACTCACGGAATATCGTTGTTGAGTGTAGATGTAGATGTGCTTGGTTTATCACCACCTCCAAACTGGTTATCATATTTCGCCATGATTTGATCAACATGGGCTTCAAAGTTTTCGGACCATTCCTCAAATTCCATTGTAGGTGAACTCATTTGTTCAGACGGTATGTCAAAACTAAAAATATAAATTTAAGCAAAATGTATAAAAATGTATAAAAATATTAATAATAATAATAATAATAATAAATAATAAATAATCACGAGTATAGGATAACACTTACATCTCCATGTCAAAGGAAAAGTCGAGGTCATCCTTATAGAGGTTTGCTTCTAAAATTTCAGAAAACTGCGAGTTCCACTGAAAAAGAAATTCTTGTGGGTTGCTTGAATAAGACATTTTTAACGTTGAGATGAGGTAAGAACAAGACTGTTTATAGCAAAATTCAATAATTGAATGAATAAATTTCGTTGATAAGCGGCGCTAAAATAATTTGATTGACAGATGAAAAGTTGACCAGTGTTTTATTCACATGTCCCTCTACAAATAAGTACATCCGCATATATTTGCTTATCATCTGAAATATGTGATTTTCCCAAAGTATTGTATATTTAAGAATTTCGAACATTCCCCAAACACTAGATTTCATGTATATTGTAAATATCCTGGAAAACTCTGATGTTTGATTAACTAAAATTTTCGCTGATTTTCACACAATAAGTAGTTTGGTAGTAGATGATTGACAGTAAATCGATCAGAGTTTATTTTTATTCCATAGAAATCAAACTTTTGAATATACCAAAAAATTGAAACTAAACATATGAGGGATAAATTTATATACTGGAGGCGGAAACTTAACACATGAAGGGTTTCACAGAATAGTTTGTTACTAAATAAATCTATCAATTTAATAATTTTTTAAATCCATGGAAATCGAACTCTTGACCAAATCCTGGAAATAAAACACATATTTTAGAAAAAGAATTATTCATGAATTGATTGTTTGCATAAATGTCTATGTGTATAAATTCAATGGGTATCAGCGCAATCATTCACTATTTTCCAGGAATATGACCAGCAATCAATATCTTAAACACAGCTATGAGTACGTTTTATGTGAATTTGCACTTATCAAACAAAAGATGATTATTTTGAAGAACATTGAAAGGATTATTAACCATGAAAGTGTATTGATTGGTGGGAACAGAGTTTTGCATATCCAATTTCAACTATCTCCAGCCCAATGCACATGCAACACTTGCTGGGGTCTAAACCATCGCATTGATATTGACACTACGAATTTCAATTCACCGGGAGCAAGTCTACCACATACAACGGAAGCAGGTGAAATTTTAAAGAAAAATATCAATACAATTCATGTGGAAGGATTTCCAATAGACTTTGTCATTTCAAAAATTTTCTTCAATCATGGACATTGTGTGGAATATAGTTTAATATCATGTGAATAAATGTAGATAGTTGTTGTAATGTGTTGTTATATATTTTCACCTCTCAATCATATATATGAGGATTGTTTCAAGATTACACATGTAAAATTGTGTTAGAAAAATATCAATTTAATCATTGATTTTCAAAACTTGTACATGTATACTCATTACAAGGTACATTAAAACATTAGCAAAATTAGTTGCTACAACTACATCCAATCAATCATGTAAATGATACCACTACCCAAATAACCTTAAACATTGGTAATGAAACCCAAATTTTGAATATTTATACTTTAAAATTTAGAGGAGGATGAAAATCAAGCATTTTGAGTAGCAACATCTAGTAAAATTTGAAATTATTACATTGCCAAAAATTATTGGCTTCCAAGCCCCAAACCTGTAAAACTTTATCAACTCTTGATTCTATTGGATGCGTGAAATTTGGGGGTTATAAAACAGTGAAACTTCACTAGTTTAGCATTATCACATGATTATGGACTGTGAAAACATATATAGAAGAAACCAACTATTCAAGAATCTGGATAGCATATGGGAAAACCCAGAGGGGACAAAAATTTCGGCAGTTGACTTGCATGTTGGTGAGTGGTGGAGTATTAAAGACTGTATAGTGCTAGAGACCAGCTAGTTCTAGGAAGACGTTGCAGAAGCAAGTGGAAACATTGGAGAAGGCAAGCAGAGATTCTGGGTTGGAATTTGGATTAGTAAAGTGTGCAACCATGACAATGACTAGAGGCAAGTGCATAGATGGAGATGGTTTGAGAACAAGCAGTTGGGATAAGATTGAGAAAGTCAAAGAGGGGCACAAGTACTTAGGTGTGATAGAGAAATGAAGACAAGGTTAAAAAAAGAGTACAAGCAGAGAGTAAGGAAAGTACTACACAAGTCAGCATTAAATGGGCAGAATAGTATAATGGCAATACCAGTATTGAGATATTTGGCAGGAATAGTTATGTGGAACAACAATGAACTTAAGGAATTAGACGGGGAGAGAGCTTTCAACTTAAATGGAGATGTAGATAGGCTGTTCATGGCAAGTCATAAGGGAGGGAAAGGACTACTAAGTGTAGAGGAAACTGTAGAAGCAGAAGCACTAGGGCTAAAGGAATATGTAGAAGAGCAACCTAAGGGGTCCCTACTAGAGGTCACTAAGGAGTTAATAAAGATAAGAGCTGACAGTGAAGGAAAGAAGGTATAGTAGATCATCTGATAGCAGGATGTGAGAAGTTGGTGCAGAATGAGTATAAGGTCAGGCATGACAAGGTAAGACGAATGCTACACTGGAGCTTGAGCAGGCAGCATGGGTTAGAAGCAGGAGACAAGTGGGATGATCACAAGCCACAGGGCGTCATAGAAAATGAGAAGGTTAAGATACTGTGGGACTTCAACATACAGATGAGCAAAGTGATAGAAGCTCGGAGGCCAGACATAGTAGTNTTTATACTTTAAAATTTATGATTTAGATGAAAATCAAGCATTTTGAGGGTATTGAAACCCACATTTTGAATATTTTATACTTTAAAATTTATGATTTAGATGAAAATCGAGCATTTTGAGTAGCAACATCTAGTAAAATTTGAAATTATTCCGTTGCCTAAAATTATTGGCTTCCACCCTTAAGATATTGCAAAGTTTATTGGTTCTCGATTTTAATTGGATCGCTTGATTTTTTGAGTATAAAAACCCACTATTCCTTTGATAAAATTATTACACGTTTTTAAAATCATAGATAAATTATGTTTGACGAAGACACCTATCAAAGAAGTAAATTATTTAAAGCGTTGCAGGATGTTGGGGATAACCCGGAGGGGACAAAAATTTCAGCAATTGACTTGCAGGTCGGCGAGTGGAGACGTATCAAAGATTGCATGGTGATAGATACCAGATATGGGGCGTCGGTAAAGATGACTCTAGATCGAAATGAATATCTCTTTCTTCCGAGGCAGTATGCCTCAATAATTTCAAGAGATGATGTAAAGTTCCTCGTTGGCGGCCAAGTGACGAGGCACTCAAATCAAGGAAGTAAAACAATTAAACTGTCATTTGTAGAAGCATAAAATGTATATACCTTGTAAATATATATGTATACCTCCTTTTAATACCAAGTATTATTTCAGACATGTAGAATGATACTAAATGTTATTACTAACTTATATACATGTATCATTGTAAAACTATACTATAAAAATATCTATCTCCTCCTCCTCCTCTTACCTAATATGGTGCTTTCACCAAAACAATGGTTTATTACACTTATCCAACTTACTTGAGAAGAAGAAGTATCTCTATCTTTATTACATGATAAATATTTTGATTATTTCATATACCTTTCCTTTGCTAAATTTGAATGTGAATTGCATGTTACATTAATAGCTATGTAAAATAACATTTATCAGTTTTAGAGAATACTATAGACTTTAGGAATGGTTTTACATACTTTTTGTACCAAAAGCAGGTATTTAACGAAAATCAGTATAAGTCTGAAATATGAATACAAAATGCTAATAAAAAAATATATCATAAAACAATGTTGTCTACNTGAATGTGAATTGCATGTTACATTAATAGCTATGTAAAATAACATTTATCAGTTTTAGAGAATACTATAGACTTTAGGAATGGTTTTACATACTTAATGTCTACTCAAAAGCAAGTGTTTAACAAAAATCAGTATAAGTCTGAAATACGAATACAAATTGCTAATGAAAAATTATATCATAAAACAATGTTAATGTCTACTCAAAAGCAGGTGTTTAACAAAAATCAGTATAAGCCTGAAATATGAATACAAATTGCTAATGAAAAATTATATCATAAAACAACGTTAATGTCTACTCTGAATGTAGCAAATAAAATAATAAATATCTACGAATGTAATATTTCACAAAAGGGGCAATATATGGGGAGAGACTACTCCGATTTTTAAAAATTGGATGACGTCATCAGATACAGTTTTTTTTGCTGATTCCAAATCAAAAAATTTTTTGCGAACTGTTCATTATTTCAAAAGTTATGAGCGTTTTTATAATTCGTATACATCTGAAAGCGACCAATCATTTTGCCGCTTAAAATTATTATGTTTAGCTTATTCTTTTGTAGCAACCAATCATATCAAAGACCTTTGTAACAAACACAATGTATTTAGCAAAGGTGCTGAAATTATCATTTTATAATCTATTATTCCGGACGATGATCTAGTTTGCAGTACTCCATCAATTTGCGCATTACAATTGCGCATATATAAATAGAAGCTATGATTTCATTGCATCATTTCAGTTATGACTTAT
>CABFPE010000039.1:857888-902492 GCA_900660155.1 Hofstenia miamia | reverse complement strand
ATTTATTACATGGGACAGATTTTAATTTAATTTTGTTGTAGCTCTTAATTGTTTATCATAAGTTATATTCTGTGGATTGCTTACGCATTTATGCATTACTCCAGTTAAAATTGAATGAGTTCAATTATTAAATTGATTTTATTATAAAAAACTTGTCAGATCTTCAAATTCAGTAAAGACGTCAAATTTTTTAATTTTGACACGATTTGGATCAGTTGTTGAAAATGCAAAAATGGTTAATTACCCAGAAATCACCGCTTCATCATCGGCATCGCACCTCACTACGCTGGAAATACATTATCTAAGAAATTTTTTGTATAATAATGATGTATACTAAATATCTGAAATATTTAAGCATGCGTAAGCCATAGGCAATTCATTGTCTAAAATTCAAAAAGTTCATCCTCAGTTATTATTTAAAATTCTCTTGACACACTTCCTCTTCATATATCTAATAAAAACAGATGACGCAGGAAGTATCTGTTTGCTTCCTTTAAGTTGCCTTAGTTCAAAAATTCATGATGTCTAAAAAAATTTATTTTATTATAACTATTAGCTTTAGGAAACTACTAGAAATATCTATTGTATTGTTCTTCCTTCTTACTGTTTATGGGATTGAACAAAACCCTGGACCTGTGTACAACCATGACTTACATCAGAGTTAGTTAGCAAAAATAATTCTATTACCTACGTCCATTTAAATTTTTAAAACTTATCTAGAAAAAACCATGAATTTTAGCAGTTTATTTCACACTTTAAGAACGATCTGATTTCTGAAACATGGTTAACCAGCAGTCATCCAGACAATGCATGGTCTTACGATACTAATATATTTTCTGTATTTCGTAGATATAGAACTTCTAGCAATCCATTAGGAAAATGTAAGGGCGTGAGTGTGTTTTGTTTAGTACTGAAAATATTAAATCCCAAGCCTCGCTTCGACATTAAAAGCACCCTTCTTAAATTCGAAAGCTTGTGGATTGAAGTCGACAATCCAATAAAAACTCATTTTTTAAAAAGGAATTAATTAATGTTTTTTACTGTCCCAATAAATCATACCATTGAATTCATTGAACAATTGGAACATGAACATATTCTTGCATGGTCAGAAAATAAAGACATGATTCTGTTAGGTGACTTTTTTAAAGAAAATTACAATTTTTTTCTAAATACGTTTAATTTAAAAATGAACCAAATTCAATGCTAGAAAACATTACAAAAATATTTGAATTGCATTTCAATACAAATTTTCCAAAAAGACTTATATTATCCTTGGTAAATACAATGGACCTGACATAGAATACACTTTTGGATATTTAGGAGTTACTTTTGATTGAAAGTTACAATTCAAAGCAATAAATATCATAGTGAAAAGGTTAACTATGGGCATCAAAAGCATTTCTTACATTGAAGACCAATTTCCTTCCACTGCAGTAATCAAAATACTTCATGCATATTTTCTCAGTCATCTCAACTATGTGCTATTCACAAATATAAATGATTTCCTTCTAAAAAGCTTGAAACCCAGTTTAAATGGGCTCTGAAAATGTGTCAAAAAACTCTAGCAAACGAAAAATTACATAACGGCTTTGTTGAGAATGTTTATGAACATCATGTGGTATTGGGACACCAGTTAAACCTTCCTTGCTACTCATTTCCAACAATAATTCATTAACCTTAGTTTTACTGTTGTAATGTATCACATTGAGTATCACATTAGGGAAAGAATATTTTTGACATATTTTCGTGCTCCTTGCTTGCTACATAGCAACAATTCACAACATTACTCATGGTCTCTCTGCAAATATCATTCCCTCTTATAAATGCAAGACCTGTGTAAAATCTTTCTGCTACATTTTTGAATATTTCATTTTGAAAAATCAAATTTATATAAATATAATGATTGAGCAAAAAAATATTCTGAAGCATATGACATATATACATTAAGGAATTTAGGATTCATCAAGTTATTGGATCGTGACATCCAAGTAATATATACTTGGCTATTTGAAGATCAACAGCCTTTGCCATTTTCTTATCCTCATGTTTCACCTGAAGCGAAAAACCACAAGTGACAGTTGTTTTTATCTATGAATAAAGTGTTTTCTCGTATAGGCTGCAATCAACACAACTCGAACCTGCACTTCACAGGATTGACTTCCAATACTTCAAAATGCTGATATGAAAGTATGTATGATTAATCTACAAAAAATTTTCAAGGAACAAGTGAACCAATCTAATAGTATTATTCTGTCATAAATTTTCGAGATCTCCATTATTCTTCAAATAGCTATAAGGCTACAAGCATGAGACAACCGAAATTTTCTGACTAGATTGAAGAGATGGATATTACCAGGAATGTCTATTAACTTCATTTTCTGAAGTGTCAATTGAATGTTTTTAATGAAAATTTGTTTGTTAAGTTATAAACAAAGGAAAATTACACCAACTACTCAAAAGACTTAATTAGGAGTGTCGGTGTATCTAAAGCATATTGGCATGTGCAAAAAACACTGGGAGTTTCAAAAGGTTCAGATCAATGAAAACAATCAATTTGAGTTATTACATTAAAATGATTAAGAAAAATTATCAACAAATTTATACAATTATTCCAAAAATTTACTTTAAGATGTAATAATGAATGCAGTGTTAAATGAATTTTGTAAATTTATCGATTTTTGTATTTATGAGTTATTTAACCACTAAAGAAGTTTGTTGAAAAACTAAGAGCCTTGATATTATCTCAATTACAGCAAATTCAAAATTTTCCTATTTAGACTATATTTTGGCTTCATGGCTTCTGGATGAATACAAAATGTCTGCTTGCATTAAAATCCAAATACAATTAGATTTTTGTAATACAATTTCCGATTTCTAAATTCAATGACCTATTTAGTCAATAAAAATTCGTTTTCAGCAACTTTAAATTGACATTGAAAAAAAGTGCTCAACTAAGAAAAAAATTTTTGTCACACTGTAATTAAAGAATTACCGCCTTACAATTTAATCAAGCTTCCGAACTTTAACGTCAATATCACAAAGAGATCAAAAAAAATTGCTTGCATTAAATTTCATAAAAATATTTTGAAACGTTTATTTATTAATAGCGCTCAGAGATGGAATCGTATCCAAAATTTGAAGATCAGATGCAATCCGGATTTTTAAAAAAATTAGTTTTCAACCCGAAACGGATCCGAATTTAAATAAATATTCTAACAATAAATAAACATGGACCTAAAAAATATTCATGTTTTTTTAAATTCGAATAGAAAATCTTTAGAACTTCAACACTATCTTTAGATAAAAATAAACATATACCTACGAAATAGTGAATGCCAATCAAAATATTTGAAAGCTTTGTAAAAATCTAGTTCGTAAAATTGTCATCAATTATAATCATAATATATTTATAGTTTAAATAGTTGAGTTTCTTATAGTATTACCTCTCGTATTAATTTCTTGTCAAAATTCAAAAATAACCACCTTGCAATGTCACTTTGAATTGAAGTTGTTTCAAACAAGATACATTTACTTCAAAATTGCAGCTAAGACAATGAAAACAAGAATAGCATAAATAATTGCAAATTAAAGAACAACACCAAAATTTACTTTGCATGACATTAAAAAATTGTTGTAGAGTGTATTAAAATCCGTGATAGAAAAATTAATTTTTCGAACAAAATTTGAGATTTAAATATAAATTTTGAATTTTACTGACATTGAAATAAAAATTTTAAATTATATAACAGCAATATTAAATATATTAATATCCTATTAATAGTATGCCATAAACAGTTTTATATTAGTGATTATAATCATGATAATCCTTCTGAGTGCTAAGTTGATCTTGGCATTGCAAGTTGCTTAGAGTGTACATTTAAAAGATTTTTCATTGAAGAGCATTTCAAATTATATTAGGATTTTTGCATTTTGGCAGTGTTTGCAAAAGCTAAGGTATTCACTTGCGTCTTTGTGTTCTGTGCTTTTATGTTTGGCAATATCAACGCAGTGTAAAGAATCTTGAACTCGCGTAAGGAGTAACCTTGTGCCTTTAACTTATTTAGAAGGAACATTTTGCTTCTGCATTTTCGTAGAAGCCTTGAAGGTCACCATAGTCGAAACAGCTAGATATCTCAGCAATAATAATAATAGTGATTACACTATTTCACGTAACTACAGGGTGACAAAAAAGTTTCCAAATTATTTTTATAAAAGATTTCTATGTAAATATTTAATCTATGAATTATTATATATTAATAGTGGCTTTTAGACTCAACAAACAAAATAGAATTAGTGCTGTTAAATTTTACTATGAATGTCAGGATAATTCTTCTGAAGCTAGCCAACGTCTTCACCATACGCAGAGTCCAAGGGAGGAACATTAAACAACTGGTCGAGAAATTTGAGATAACAAGATCCGTAAATGATGTTCCAAAAAGTGGTAGACCAAACAGCAATATGCAATGAAAAGGGAGATTTTTTATATGAAATCCTTATATTCCACGACTTGTTCATAAATTGCATTAAGATGATCTAGACAGATTAGAATTGTCTGAATTATTTCTTGAAATGTGTGACAATGATCCTACTTTTGTTGACTATATCTGGTGGAGTGATGAGGCAACATTTAAACTAAATGGACACACGTATTGTAATAATGGCGCAACTTACGCATGCTTAATTATATTGTAAATATGATTTTGTGTTTTTTTATGGCGCTATTAAATAAATCATCAGTTCTGCAATTGTCAAACACTTATTAAATAAAGACTTTCGAATTCTTAATAAAATACTTTGTATTTCCATAAATTAATAAAGGTCTTCCTTAATTCATTTGATAGTGCCGATTTAGAACTAAGAGTTTATCAATTGAAGGACATTTATCACATTAACAGGATTTGATTTAGATTTCCATGCGCTCTTATCTCAAATCAAAGCTTTGAAAATAGTTATTTAAGGACTACTAAAAGCATTTTTGTTTGCTTTGTATTTGGATTTAACAAATTCGTTTCGCGAAATGCAAAAAAATTTAAGCAACTTTGGCGTTACTTGATATGATATCATTGTGTTTAACTTATTTATATAAATAATGAAAAAACTATCTTTCGTTTTAAAAACAACTATATTTGCTATCAAATTCCCATTAGATAAACATGTCTAACTTTGCTATTTTTATATAATAAATGAATGCTAACTATTTGCCACATTATAACTTTCCAGAAAATGCCCTCTAGAATATAGCAGGAGAGCGTACAATTATTTAAAAGCTTTTTTGAATCCACATAAAAATTGTGCTACTTAGTGTAATAATTCACTTCAATCTGCTGCGATTAGCAGTAAGTTCCAAGATTGGATCTTGAATTCCAATTCAATATTAATGCATGCATATCCAACTTCATAAATGATAGTAATTAATGTGGATTTCTGTACACCTGCAAACAAGTAAAAGGGAAACTTAATGAACCAGTTTGAAACATTTATTATAGAAAATCGATATTTTATTCAAATTAAAATAATTTAAATTTCTATAAATGGAATTAAAGTCCTTTATTGTAGTATGCATATTGCTCAATGCATTTCTTCTGCAATTCAGGTTCCAATTCATCCTTGCTAAGCTAAAACACAATGTGCAGAAATAAACCATAAAAATCAATTGAAATAATCAATATTTTACAAGACTGTAGCTTACACATGGATAAATACTAAAAGAACAGAAAATACCATATTCAGGTCGTCTGACATCATAATGGGTGCTGACGTCAACACATTTAATATAATGCCAATACATTTGAAGAATGGGTTACAAGACCACAGCAACACTAATATTTGGGTTAAATATTCATTCTCAAAGGGGTGCTTACTCAGCACCTCCTGATGAGATGGGGTTAATCACTGCATGAAAGTGAACAAGTCTTTGTCAAAGTTAAAATTAGTAAATGTTACACCCTCATACCCTGTGTTCCTTGACTTTAGTCAATTTCACTTGACTAGATATCAGACAAAAACTAGCAAACGACTCATATACCGTCAACTCAGCATCGAGGGACAATATCGGAGTCTGATACCAAAAAAAACAACATACTTTTCTCTAATGCCAACAAGTATCGAATGGATATGCTGGACTCTTTGTGCCGATTACTCTCAACAAAGTCTGACCATTATTAGTATTCAGCAATAGACAACTGGATGATTTTCAAAAAGAATACCAAATCGCAAATCCCTCATCCAATTATCCACTGAATTGCGTCAGAATGATCCTCTTTCCATTCTACAACCATGACATTTACCCTTCCCGTTACATGCGGTGTGCATGCTTATTAATAGAAACATAAGACTGTAAATATGTGTTGCAATTGCAAAAGGAAATATCAAGCTGTCGCTCGCTAAAATTGCGTGGAGGCATTTATAACTACTTACCAAATATATACACTGATCATTTTTGATCATTGATAAATGATTTTGATTACAAAATTTAACATTCATAAATTGGTGGGCTTCGCTATTATTGGAGCAAGTAGTCATAAACATAGTTTTTAAAACTTTGTTCACATTATGATTTGATCTAAGGTCACAAAAGCAATTAGAAAAACGTTTATTCAACAAAAATATAGAGCTTTTAAAAACAAAAATAATCAAATCACGAGTTCCGCTGTTCAAGTAATGATGCTTCATGTTTCACAATATATCCTTTATTTAGAATGCACTATATTAATATTGCACGCACACTAGCTCACCAGCAAATGGTGGTTCAAAGATATTTTCAAATGGTATCCTTCCAAAACATTCTAGATAATTCAGCAAAAAGGCGTTATTACATTAAGGCAGTGCTTCTTAAAACCAGCCAATGTGAAAAGGCAGTCACTTATGTAAGGACCTTTAAAACTAAGATGTCAAAACTCCAAAAGGATGCATCAAAATCACATGGATTTTTTTGTTTGGTTTGATGAACTGCAGTGAAACATTTGTTGTTTACACAGATTCTGAGGTTCAAACAACAAGGCTCTTAACATATAGTTCTGATATCATGCCAGGCACTATTTGTGCAATTATTGCTCCAAAAATGGATGGTGTCCTGGTGGGCAGTAACACTGCAAAGATAGTATTTGAAGACCCAATCATTCCATTGGATGAAGTAGCACTATTTTTAGTATAAATCTAATTATGTTTTAGGAACATGATTTTACAAATTCCATTATACCACCTTTTGCTGTAGAATCAGCAGACTTCCAGTTGTTTAAGTTCTCTACAGATTTCATAGATGTCATACATGCAACAATAAAGAAGTCTGTATGTAGTGGCAACTATGTGATGGCAATACGGAATCTTCATCTAACTGTATTTGTAATCATCAAAGAGGGCTAGGTACTTGGGCAATCAATTTAGAAGTAGAGTGCAATGAACTATTAAGAAAAAGAATTGAGGATTTATCAGCAATAATAGTATCTACAAAGCTCAAGGAGATATTGTTTTTAAACCACAAGGCCTACAAAACTACTGGGGAAAATTTTGACCCTATTCAGTTTGAAGATAAAGTATGCAGATTTTTTGAAGGAGCTGTAGCATTGGAAAATCAAAAATTTGAAGTGATAGATTGGCTTAAACCACCAAACAAAACTGAAGATAATGTATTAAAGGACCCCAGGACTATGCATGTCGTAGTAATTAACACTAAAGTACGTGTTCCTGTTGATGCTAAAGTAGATTATGTCCATGAATCAATGCCTCATCTGTCTGATACAGACTAATTTTTTGTATATATTTTTAAATGTATTTTGTTTTTGAAATTCAATGCATTACATTACACTATATAATTGACTGTGACTTTTTATGAAAGCAACAATTTTTATATACTGCGTCAGTATATAATTTATCTCAATTTAAATGAAAATTAATGATGTTTATTGCACATCATAGCAATTATTTATTTAAAGAAATTCACTATTTTGCAAAATGTAACAAGGACGTTTGTGTGCCATATTTTTTTGAGTGATACTCTGTAATTTATGTCATGAATGTTTGTCTGCTGAATTATATTTTAATTATCAAGTAAAATTGGATTAGTTAAGGAAATGGTAGCCACAATGTGAACAATGAATTAAATAAGCTTTTTTATGCAAATTTGGAATGCTTAAATTAGAAATTTTATTTTAATTAATTAGAACTACTTATAAATTAAAATCTGATTTTGGTTTTATTGGTCATTTGGATATCTATGTAGCTATGCCAGCAAGAAAAAAGGCGTTTAGTTGCAAACTGCTCAGTTTGTGGCAGATTTATTGCTGGAAATGGTGTTTGTAGGAATTGTGAAAATGTATCTATATCCAGCACACAGAATTTCTGTACAGTCTCTGAAGAAAGTATTGAAAACATCCAATCAGATTGTTTACCTACACCTTCACTTCCTGTATCACACAATCATTCAATTCCATCTAGTGCTTCTCAACTGTTTCCAACATTAGATCACTGCCATAAGTGTCTTCGATGTGCAGATGAACTAAAACATTTTTCAAAGGCTGATTTATTAAGAAGAAAATATGGTGTGAAGCATAAAGACCTAACATCTCAGTTAAGTTTATGCAAGCAATGTAAAAATTATTGTTCTAATAACTGTAAATGGGCAAGTGCATGGCCCAGCGTTTTATATTCCATTTTGATCACTGTGTCTGAAACATCACAATCTGTTTGGAACTGGCTGCCATGTAAATTTAGGAAATGGTATATGCATTCTAAAGCTTCAATTTTTTCAAGTACATTAGCCAAATTTGAAATAGATCCTACATTTATAAATATTGACACAGAGAAAAATCAATTTGACTTTACTAGTGATAGTACATTTTCAACTAGCTTAGAACATATTTGTTGCTCATTTTTTAAATGTCCTTGTGGTGTTTGGGAATTTTGTTCAGATGCTGAGTTTCTTCCATTCCACCACTTATTCAGCTATTTCTTACTTACATTCAAATTCAGCAATAGTAATGGCAAAAAATTGTTACATGGAATGTGCTCAACCTACCTTACTGTAAGAGAAAATCACAGGATGAAAGTAGCACCTGGAATTTCTGTTGTAGGCAAAAATGGCCTTTGCATAGCAATGTGTCACATTCACTCAGAAGGAATACCTAACCAATTATTATATCCACCAGAAAATCTTGTTTTGGGATCAATTTCTCCTCTACAGGCAAGCAGATTTGGTTGTGTTACTACTGCTATTTATACAGTCAGAAGTACATATCCAAGCTATAATAGTGCATATTTTAGACTGGTAAAGGCAGTTGGAGGGTTTCATGGTATTTCAACACTGAAATTACACCAGGGGCAATCGAGTTTACAAAATTGGGAAGCACTGTTATTTATTACAGAGCACATGCAGTTACATTCCAGAAAAGATTTGTTTATTAGTGCTGTCGAAAAATGTCATCGAGGTGAATGTCCATAAGAGAACTTTGAGCAGCTCACAAACAGTGATGTTACCAAAGCATATATTACTCCACCCACTGATAATGAAATAAACACTGCAGTTTCAAATGCCACTGTAATTAACTTGAAGAGTTCCATTTTAATAAAAGCTGCCATTAAACTTGACCTTAGTCATTTACTCAATGATATTCTTAAAGCAATTTTATATGCACATCTAATGTCAGCATTTGAACATGGTTCAAATATCAGCAGATATTGATATTAATTTTTTCTATTCATGAAGAAATGTACCATAGCCTGCTCCAATATTCTGTTGAATATGAAGCTGCACATTTGCTATTGAAATTATTATATGATTGTGTTGCTTGCAAACCAAAAAAAATTAAAAATTGTTCACAAAGCATTATTCAATTTCTAGATATGTGCAATCTAGATTTTGTTGTAGCTGTGTGTGATTACCTTGGAGAGTGTGGATTTGATTTTCTGCACATTGATCGCAGAACTTTCAATGATGATTTTACTAACAGAACCTTTCATGAGGGAAGTGCGTGCGTGCCAAAAACACAAATTTATAGAGGTGAAGCAAGAAGAGATCCCAATCTTTTGCAATTCCTCAAGAAATTGAATGCTGTTCAAACAAATTTGAGTTAAGAGGCTTAGTATGCATGGATTATATGTGTGTAAGACATGGCAATCCACAATGCAAATGGTGGAAATTCACATCAAACTTCATTGAAATGATACCTGAATTTAATGAATATTCACATATTCATTCCAATTGGCAAATAGCTTTATATCAGCAAATTGATACCAATATGCTGTTGGACTACATGTCATATCTCTCAGATTAAAATAAATACTTTTGTCATTATGTGCTGCTATGTAAGGATGCTAAAAATTCCCAAAGGAAATGCAATGTAAGTTTGAGTGGTGAAATCTGCACAAATAAAGCAAGATGGACGTGCCCCATTTCAGAATGTGGAACTTGTGCATGTAAATTTCATTTAACACAACAGAATGTGGAAAGAATTGGATTACATCCATCTGATGAGGATTTTAATGAAGCACTCTTGGATCATAGTGAAGATTCCGATACTGAAACTGATTTGGATATTGAAGACTTTTTGACAACTGGAGGATATTATTTGGATTCATTTGACACACAAATTTAATACATTGATGGAATAGATGCAAGTAATATACCAAGTTATGTCCTTGAAAATCATCCGATGCATCTCATACTGTCAAGTGATGCCCAAGTTTTGAAAAGGAGATGTAGATCCTCATATGCACAAATTGCAACAAAAAGATTTCTGCAGTGTCTTGCATCAACCAATGGCAAATTTGTGCAATTGAACTCATTGCCAGCCATGTGTGATCCAAGCACATTTTATTTTGAATCCTCAACAGGCTCTTATCCTGGTTCAATAGTCACTCCATTGTTGAACAATGACAGATTCCTAAGAGTTCATAACTTTGCACCTTTGATGGAAATCATTTGGGTTCAACTTGCAAATCATTGTTTGCAAACAAGCACTAGTCAGATATATGCAAGTCTTGGGTTTGACATTTTTACAAATATAAGGCTTAATCATAATGATAGCAGGAGAGTTTTACAAAGAGGATTATGTGAGTTACAAAGTAGTTTTGTTCAAAAAGAAATAATTAATGAAGTTACTGATGTATCTGCAGCTATTAGAGAAAGAAGGCCAACCCTTTTTGTAATATTAACCTGCAACCAAAGGAAACATAAAGGAGTAAGTCATTTAACTGCAAATTTAGATCATTGCCTACAAAAAGGCTTGGATTTTCTTAAAAGGCCTTTAGTGGAATATTTAAGAGCTTCAATTAGCTTTAATATATGATAAGTTATCTTTAATGTTGAGATGCCGGGTCAAGTGCATAGATGGATTACTAGAATATATTCTAAATTCAAATATCATTGGAACTATAATTGACTATTGGGGAACTTTCGAATTCCAACCTAAGCTTGGAATTTTCATCTCATTTTATTTTCCAAAGAAACCCCTACTGAACTTGCTCACTTAATTTTATGTTCCACAACTGATTTCCCAAAAGATCTCAGAGAAATTTTTGGTTTAACAACATTTGATAATGATTAATTGTTTTGGCAAAAATATTACAGCATAAAAGCTCAGCAATCACATTCTTGTGAAAATTCACAGTATTTGTGCCAAAAAATAGTTGACAATAGCAAGGAACCTATTTGTAGAGTACGCAGGTACCCAACTAATATTCCAGTTCCAACATTCTTAGAGATACCACAATATCACAAAGAAGTGTGGGAACTTCGGTTGAAAATGCATCTAGCTATCAATGACAATGACTTCCATAGATGCTTCTTAGCATGCAAAAATCATTTGCGTGGAAGATGGCTATATCCTGCAAGTCCAAATGAACAAGTGATTCCAACAGTTTTAAGACTAGCATCAATTACAAACTCAAATTACAATGTCCTAGCGATGGACTTGGCAATGCCATCTTCATATATGGCAAGTTATTTAACTTTAAAAGAGAAGAGTCAAGTGTGTATTAAGGCTGCAAGAAGCATAAGTGAATTAAATTTGGAAGTATAACCTGTACAGCATGAAAAGCTTGCTGCAGTGAGAGCACGTTTGGCAAAAGAAGCCAAATCTGAAGAGAAATGCAGACTTATATCTCTTCCAGAAATCTATTTTTTTGCTTGGTAACAGATACATTAGAACAACTTTTGAATTTGTCCACATTCAAACTAAACCTAAGGCATTTAAAGTTGGTTTTTATTGTAGAAAATCCAAAGCAATTACAAATGAAGAGAACGTGCTCTCGCCATTACTAAAGCGTTTCAGTGAAGATCAAATGCAAATGTTAAATGAACTATGTCTGGTGCCCCTTAACCCTGATAGTATTTGCCTTTTTTCATTAAGACCTAAACCACTTCAACATATCACTAGTGTAAAAACATATTTTTTCTGGTTTGTAAGGGAGGAATTTAGTGAAAATTTCAATGGTCCTTTGTGGATTGATGGGCTTAAAAAAGTTATAATATTGAGACCTTCTGCTGTTTTGGAATTTCTACTACAACGTGAAACTTACATTTCTAAACATAATGAAAATGATCTCATTGTGCAAAATATAATTACCTATATTGAAGATATCATTAACCAAGATGAAAAATTTGTAAATGTTAAACACAAATGAAACGTCATAGTGGTTTTTCCTTTTATAAAACCCTATAATCCAGTAACATTTTTTACTCATTTAATCTTATCTCAAAGCCATTTTTCAACAGAATATGATATTTTTAGCAATAAATCAATTCTTAAGTCTTTGAAATGTGCCAAACTCTTACCCAAATTTGCAAGATGGCATTTCACTTCTAAAAAAATATTATTTAAACAACCTAATTCACCATCCTGGTGGCATGAGAAGTGAAGATCGACATCTTATTGAAGCTTGGTGTTTAATACAACAAATGATAAAAAATGGTGAAATAGCATTTCTAGACTCTCCATCTGTTTTCTCAAATATTATTCAGCTTGAAGCTTTCAAAAAATCTCAAAAAATTTTTTTATCATTAAAAAAGAGACTTGGTTGTTTCATTAAAAAAAACTTTAATGGGATTTCCCCATCTGAAGAATCTTTGATGAATTCTTCAAAGGAAGAACCTTTATTGTGGGAACTTTATCTTACAGCATCAGATATACAAAGTGAAGAATCTTTTCAAAAACAACTAATGGTTTATAATAGCATCAGAGAAGCAATAGATGTATACTTAATGGTTCCATAAATTTTACTCCATTTCAGGTAAAATAAATTTAAATAAGTATATATTTGACATATATTTAGATAATTATTGGACCTCCAGGAACTGGGAGGAGCCATATCTGCAGTGCTTTGTTGCTGTATGAGTTGTCACAAGGTGCTAATATTGTAGTAACAGCTTTGGCTAGTGAGCATGCAGCAAGACATGGCGACATTTATATTTTAATCTATTTAGGTTTCCTGTTTTGCAGAACTATCCTGCTGTAGGAGAAAGAATGGCAGCAGTAAGTATCACAAGACTTGAAAAGGACTAAGAGAAATTGTGCTTGATTAAGACATTGGACATTTTATGCTTTGAAGAGATTGGTATGATTTCTATAGAAACATGGAATGCAATTGACATAGTGTTGAGAAATTTGAGAAGCTGTAGTATTCCATTTGGTGGAATTTTGATTATTGCTAATGGAGATTGATTGCAGTTGCCACCACCATCTGGCATACCTATTTGGAATTGCGTCCAATGACTAATATAGCTGTAGATGAAGCTATTGCAAATTATTAGAAATGAGTGCACTTTTGTTGGTTAATTTAATAATGTGCCACCTGAAGCAGTAAGAGTATTTAGCAAAAGAGATGTAGAGAATGAAGAGACAAAAAAACAATTTTTTGAATTTTTGAATAGGAATATACATTACTTTCTTGCAGTTGCAAATGATGCGCATAGAGTTGGGGCACAATGGGTCTCAATTCAGAAAATTAATATTCTAAATAAATTAGAGAGGGAGCCTGAAAAGCTTTTGTGCTTTATGCAAATTTACCAAATGCAATGAACATCCCAGGTTTTATCAAGGCCAACTTTGCATACTGAATTCTATTCCAGCCAATATAGAAGAAAGAATATCTGTTTGAATAGTTCCTGCTGGGGTGCATGACTTCCCAGATTCTAATGCTACTGATGTAGAGTATTTGAAGAAAGGATTCAAAAAGCAAAAAATGCTTCAAGCAGGATATCCACAAAAGATTCACTCAACATAGTATAGACGGTTACAATACCCATAAAAATTTCTATTGTACAACTATTCATAAGGCAATGGGAGAAACTCTTCCTTCAATAGCTACAAAGGTATTGTTTTTACTAATTAAATGACTAATTATATTTAGGTATCAGCAAATTAACTTACATAAATATTTTCTTTGAACATATTTATAGCTAATTTACACCCCAAATTTATTCGGCTGTTTCTTGTTTTCGAATAGTCTCTAAAACTCCAATTTGGTAAAACCATACTTTTACTTTTTATCAAACCTACATCCACTTTACAGCACACAATAGTAATAAATTTTTTAATTTTGCTTAAAATATAACCTTAGTGATCTTTAAAATTGCTATTGTATACAAATTTAAACCTCTTTAAAATATGCAATTTCCCTCTCAATGTAAGGAAATAGAGCCTGGCCTCAAGGCTGCTAATTTCCACATGCAGTCACCGCGGATCATTTTTAATGGCGGGACACAGCACAGCATGATAATATATAAATAAAAATTCCATCGTATTTTATAAAGGCTTGCTCACTGTACATAAAAGGTAGTTTGTAAATAAATTGTGACCTTGAACTGCCGTTAAATTCTTTTAGCGCTTATATCTAACGAACTAATAAAGACATCTGAAAGAGCCATTGTTTACAACTCTGGTATATGGTAGAAATCAAGATCAACAAATTTGAAATTCTGTTTGTTGTCAATGAAAATATGAAAGAAAGTAGTAGGTTGCATTAATATCAGAAAAAAATGGCTAAATGCATAAGTAAGGAAAAATTAAAGGCTGCCATGGTGATAGAAATGGCATCACTGCTTATCATGAATGATGGATACCTAATGACAATATTTTCAATAGATTTCTTTAAATGCATTCCAATATTGTCAATGTAGTTGAGAATATAGAAGCTAATAAATACATCGAGATTGATTGGATTCTCCGCAGTACCACCTGTACAGCCCTAGGTACAGACAACATTACTTACTGAATTAACAAGAATTACCACTGCTACGTCTCTTTTGTTATTCATCACACTTGGAACTTAATTCTTAGAGCCTAATTATTTCCTTTATGTGCATAAAAGACAATATATTCCTATTTCTAAAGTAGAATGCCCTTCTTAATATAATGAGCGATGTGACCTGACAATTATAGACATTCTCAACAGATTTAATTAAATAGTTTTGTATATATCGCCTATAATTTAGAAATTCCTCTCTCCTATGCAATTTGCTTAGTGAAGACACCTCAATACGACTGATTTTTTGGTGTTTATTCAGCAGAAGTTTATTATTTTATCATTAAATAAGGATTATGCGCATAGCGTACGCTTCTATATTATCATTACCAAAGCTTTTAATCAATGACAGCTAAAGTTCTAAATGATGGCAATCTTATTTATAAAATTGAAATGTGGTTAATGAACATTTTAAAGTAGAGAAAACAGACAAGTTTTTTATAAGGAATTCTCGAACTGAAGACCAAAAATGATCCTATGTAACCTAATGTAAATTCTAGTTTTTTGTCGGATTACCTACTGCTTCATATAGGTTTGATAAACCACATATGTACTGAAGATAAGATAGGGTCTATCACTTTGAAATACGAGAAAAAATATTCTATTCTTGGTCCTAATTTTCAAAGCGACAATGTTTCACTACCATTCTCAGTCTCTAAATAAGAATCAATTCCTTCTAAGTAAAATTAACTAAACTATGGTTCAAATTATAGGTCCCTTAAGTTGGTACAGAAGTTCCTGGATAAATATTTTAAGTTTTCAAAGAATTCCTAAAATGTGCAATCACTACTATATGAAGAAAATCAGAAAATGATTGCATGCTGTTTTCATTATCCTTTTCTGTGCAAACGATATTTGGTTGCTTAATTATATTTATGTTATCTTAGCGTGGAAGTACAAAATAGCACAGTTCGTTATAAAGTATGGTCAAACTTTTCAAACTGCATATCAACTAATGTGCGCAAAGGAGGTGTAATCAAACTCTGGCAAAATTTTTGTATCATTGTCAGAGCATTTTAAATGGGTGTTGCCATCAGTTGATTGACATCATCAAAACGAGTATGGTCATTTGCAACATCAGTGAGAAATATCCCCCGGCCTGTAGTCTAGTACAGTCAAAATATGGTCTTGCTTGAAAATTTTTGAGTGGGTTTGAAGTCAGGCTTGTTTCGTCTTAATAATTGGTAAAAAATGCTATGTGCGATCAACCTGCCACTGCTGCTGTTAAGGCTTACAATTTTTAGGTAGGTAAGCATAATTGACTAATTTGTCTATGATCGCATACACATTTCATAAGTGCTTAACTATTTACAGGGCACGTGCGATAAATCAACAAAATTTACAGTAACAAAAACAATCACAACAAAAAATGTAATGCAACGGTGATGACAAAATGTGAACCAATTTCATAAATATGTTTATTAGCGTGATTTTATTAAAACTACCTTCATTTTCTATCACGCCTTCTAGACAATGACGAAATCTCTCATAAGTTTTTGCAGCATCTCTTTCAAGATTAGTACACATTTCCGAGATCTTCAACATGAAAGACTCGCACTCTTAATGACAATTTTATTCATTTGATCTCATAAACGCCCCAAAAAGTAATCAAGCTTGTTGCAATCTGGTGAACTTGGTGGCCAAACACACATTCTTTTCCCAAAACCCAGACACATTATCCTGAAACCAAACTTGAGTGCTGATAGCTGTGTGGGATGGAGCTCTTTCATCCTGTTGGAAGATGAAATGTCTCCCACCAGCAATCTGCACAATTCATGGCACCTAACAGTTTTCAGCACATTCATGTAAGTTCCTCATTGAGGTGCTGTTTTTTTTCCTACAAGTGTGTCGACATCACACCTTCCTTTGAAATGACAACAAGCACCACAGAAGATGCTGGAAACTTTCTTCTCATAACAACCGGTACTTCTGATGGATCTGAGCAGTCATCAATTATTTTGTCGATTCACCTTCTGATCCAGATCAAAATTCTTCTCATCTTAGAAAAAAATCAACTGTGATTCTGTCGAGCATATCTTTGTTTGGTGTTGTACACAGTTCGCAACGGAATGGAATTGAAATCAGCAATCTCTTTTGCACTACGTCCGGCGCGAAGATGATGGTGCCTCTGACGTGTTCCTCTGAATTCATTCGTAAATTGAAATTAACTATTATTGATTTTGTTTGCCTTTGACAATTTGGTCCGTCCCTTAACATTCAAATGCTCATGCTACAAAACCGTAAGCCGCGGCAGCACACTTCAATCTAAATACCTCTATTCAGACATCGGGAAAAAATTGCTATCTCAAAAATGAATCCATCAACCATATTCCAATTTTTTCCTGTGAATGCAGTATGGCTACGTTGTTTCCAAATTTAAAGAATGCCATCTCAAATTATTGTTAGAATGGGTGACAATTGCACCTAAACCCCCAAAATTTGCTTATGACGTGCAAAAATTCCGACGTCATGCGTTGCTATGCGTTACTAAACTACGCTTATAAACTTTCTGTGTAGTAAATTCCAAATTCCAAGTGTGAAATTAAATGTTCATTACAATATGTACTTAATTGGACACAGGCACTGCATGCTTTTAATATTCAATACAGGATTTCAGCGTTTTTTCCAAGTTTTGTTAAAAAGTCAAAATTACGAGATTCAAGTTTCTTTTGATATGCAAAACGCAGAGTCTTTTATGGGATGCCTCCCTGAACAACCATTAATAAAACTTCTTAGATTTCACATAACTACTGGAAATGATATCTACCAAAATGTGACATCAGTATATCCCAATGAATTTAATAAACACGTCTTTATTCTGTCTAAACTAAAACTTGTAAGCAAATATTTTGAATTAAGAAAACATTAGAAATCTAAAATTGCAATCACCAGTGGTGCCTAACTGGATATGTTAATATAAAGTTTGCCAATTTATTTGCCGCATTCTGTATATATTTGCATAATAAACATCAAACTCTGTCAAAAGCGATATACGATATATAATTTCATTCATATAATTGATTAACTAAACCAATACTTACAGATGATTCTTGAGGAAACATGGCTAAACTAATTGGCAGGAAGACCCCAAAAGTTGCAATGCAAACTAGAGCATTGATTGGTGCTGACATTCTTGGAAATTTTTTAATGAATAATGTTTTATCAACATACATCATGGCAACAGAAGGTATTAGAAAGACTGGCAGTGGTAAAAATGCACGGGTTATAGCAGTTTCCTTGATAGCCTAAATATGCCTAGTGAGAATGCTTCTGAAGAACAATTAATGAAAATTTCCAATAACATGAGAAAACTTGAAAAATTAGCCAAATTTGAAGGAGAAAAATTCCAAGATCTTCAAAAATGATTTGCTGTACAGAATTAGGATCTGTTATTCATTACTCCTATAAATAAATACCCTATCGTATTACAGTAATTTTTTGATCACCCTGTATAATAAATTAAAGCCATAGCAATGGAGCAAACTGCAGTAGGTTCAATCAATAAAATATACTTTCGCAAAATAATTTCATTTTTATAGAATAACAAAAATTATCAAAAAAATTCGAGGATTGCAACTTGAAACATGAAAACCACAGATTTTGTTTCATGAAAAATAAGAAAACACTGACTTTGCGAGCAGCGGCTTTCGAAGTTCCAATGACATTCTTGTTAGAATCATAGATTTCTATACCAGTTGACAATTCCTGTCTCCTCATAAAGAATAAATTGCAGGTACTTGCAACAGCTAAACAAAGTAAGATATGTTTGCTAAAAAGAGTTACTAAATTCTAAAAAATAGGTTATAAAATGTGTGGGCGGCTCAAAAAGTGGTTTGAAGCAAGCAATTATTAGGCAAACAATATGACAAATGGGGTACCGTTTAGAAAGACATTCTAGATTTTTGTGGAAAATCTTAGAATAGAAATGAAGTAATTACTATAATTATGAATTATTGCTTAACAGTAATTACATTTTTAATGCTCAGAGAAAGTTGACGGGATGGACAGTATCATGCATGTTATCAATGACACGGCCCAGGCAACAGCGCATCAAACCCTTAAAAACAACCCCGTTGCTTGGACAAATACTTCTAACAAATTTATTTACGAACATATAGCGTAAGTGTATACAATTTTAAAATGCGCTTTGTACTGGGCTTAGAATAATTTTTGACAACATGATTCCATTAAATTCATCAATAGTTACATTAAAATTAAATGAATTGTAATGCAAGTAGGAGATAAAATAGAGAGAAATAAATGACAGTGATTGACTAGATATTTAAATGTCAGTTAACTCGAAGAAGTCAGCAAACAATAACGTGCAAGCCACTCAAATATTAATTCTCTAAGAAAACATTCTCAAAATGACCTTTTCTCCACTGCTTCAGTATATGACACATGAATGCCTAATCTTGAACGTTCAGTTAAGAAAAATCATTGTCCATGCGAGCTCTAAGTAACAGGAAATTCTACACACCGGAACCTGAAGTATCCTATCTCGCAAGGTCGCGATGTATTTATACATATGCAATAGTAGAATTTTCGACATACAGTACTAGAAATATGCATTCGACCACCTTGCTATTTTGAATAAATAATGAACATATATTGGATAGTGTGCTTAAAATTATAACCAAGAGTTACTTTGATTAAGAAAGGAAAATTTGTATGTCTAATACCGTAAATATGTAGAATAACAATTGGATATTAATTTTAATCAAAATTTGTATTGGAAAAATGTATTCCGCCACCTGAAAAAATTTGAACAAATGAGCAAATCCGAAAAAAGTAAGTTCAAAATAAGTGCAATACAAGCACTTAGCAACAAAATTGTCTCTTGTAATATTTGGTAGGGTGCCCCTTTGAGCGAATAACACCTTCAAGGCGATCAGCAAAATGTTTTTCAATAAAGCTGTTGGGAATTGCAAAATATTTTTTCTTTTTTGCACAGCTCTTCTTCAGTGTGAAGAGCATGCTGTCCAATCCGATATTTGACCTCTTTTCACATATTTTCGATAATGTTAAGGTCTGGAGATTGGCCAGGCCAGTCAGCAAGGATAGCAAATCCGTTATTGTGGAGTAAAGTTGTCGTTTCTTTTGAGATATGACATGGAGCACCATCCTGTTGATATATTGATCACATATAAGTGCAAAAGTTCTTTTTCTAGAATCCTAGCGTATTAAGAGCTTAGGAGAGTACCAGTGATGTGAACAATCTTGCGAAAGCCACAATTCCATATTGCACCCCATACCATTACAGACTTCCTACCATAATTCATGGTCCCCCAATTAAGTCGAGGCAATAATCACCCGGCGTAATCTTTGCTTTGAGGTTATGAATGGCATTCTGGGTGCCACAAAAGTGCCAACTGAGTACTTCTTCAGGATGTTTCGCACAGTTCTTGCTGTCACAAGGTGACCATCAGCCCATTCCTTGTGAAATTCTTCAAAAGTCTTCTTCGGATTTCGCTTTGAAAGGCACATAAGAGCTGATTGGGAGGTTTGGAGGTCTTCTTTGGTCTTGCGGACTTTGGCTTGGGGCAATGATGTTTTCAGAAGTGAAACGTCTGATGATATCCCCGACAGTACTTTGAGGTCGCTATACTACGTTGACTCATCCCTTCCAAATGTTTGGAGATAATCAACTCGCGGATGGCAATAGGTACGTAACCAGGCATCGTATATGGCGAAGAAAGACTGTTATTAGATATTTTAAATGTATATAGACTGAAAAAAGCTCAACCAATGAAATTTTTACAGATTCTCTGATTTGGTCTAAAGTGGCCGAATGCAGTTTTCTAAGAAAAGATTAGCTAACTACAAGCATTGTAGCATTTCTCGTTGAGATTTAAAGTAAACAGTGATAATTATAATAGTCTCACTTAAAAAATAACTATGACATTCTTGGCGTCCATTTATTAGAAATATTTATGACAAATCATGGGTGGCTGAATTCTTTTTTCCAGTACTGTACATTCAAAAAATATTACCTTTGGGACTAAAAACAGAGTTCATTGAAATTGTTTCAAAAGCATGAGTATTTCTTTTAGCATGTATTTCAAAGTATTCGACAGGTTAGCAACATCTAATTAAAATTTTTAACAAATAAGACCAATAATACACATGTATATTTCCATCGTGTCTGAAAATTTCTAAACACAACGAATTGACTTAGTGCGTTCAATATATGGGCTACCTATATATTTATTAGTAGAACTTGAAAATAAAAACATGGACAACCATACAGTGACATAGCCTCTTTAGGGGCCGGCCCCACTAGAGATTTTTACAAAAATTATTTAAAACTATAAATATTTAAAGAGAATACAAATATCCACATTTTGAAGTGGCTTATTATATAATAAAATTGCATATTAATTTAAAAACTGCTACGGACGTCTCAAACTCAATATCTATCTAGAAAAGTCTGAGCTGGATTAAAAAACGCTATCTAGATTTGCCTAGCATTCACTTAATCTCTAATCAACAAAGAGAATAGGCCAGGTGATGCTGAGCCCTCAAAAATTATGAATTATTAGTACTAACGCGACGCGTGATGAAATCAATCTCCGTGAAAGTAATTGCTTTTCATGAGGCCTTTTGCGACAGGGTCTTTGTGAAATATTGGCTAACAAAGAATTCCACATTCAACACTTAACTTTTTGTTCAAACACGATGTGATCTAGAATGCATTCAGCTAAAACATGATACGAGTGCAAAAATTTAAAAAATATTTTTGATTTTCTTAGCCCGGATGCAAGGGTGTATACAGTATTGCTTATTTTTTTATCAAAAAACATTTAATATTTTTAGAATGCAAAATAAAGTATTTAAATTTGATTCTGCATACTGTTATTTTGAAAGAAATTATTTTTAAATGAAATTACATTCCTAGTCATGGTCCATGCACAAAACACGTTTATTGATGGCTTTAGTAGATCAGAAATCCTTGTTTGGAAGAATATCAGTCTATTCAGAGTTATTGGCAGTAAGTTCTTCTGATAATCAGTATTGTGTTTTATCTTCAGGAATTTTGATTTCATGTTGCAAAACATGAAAAAAATAATGTTGGATTAATATGAAATTACTTTGTATTAAATAGTTGATACAAATTTTATATCAGGTCGGCCCGGGTTCAAAATTTTCCGGGCTACGCCACAGTAGTAATAAACCGAGTTCATTAAGTTGCTATTTTTTACCTTTGACCATAGCGGACATGGATATGATGTAATTGTGCACTTTGGCCGTCTGTGTATCTTTGCCGTCATTGAAATATATTCTCTTTGTTATATTTGTTGGCAAACACATTTGTTTGTAGTCTATTGTTTAAAATGTAGCCAATTTTTTTATACATATTACATAAACAATTGTCAAAGATCATTGAAATTCTATATGCAAGAAATTCACGTTTTTTGAATTATATTTTATTGCTAAATTTCTTCGGTAAAAGTCATAACTAATAAGTATTTTCAAACAAAAATATTTTGTTTTATTTTACATACTTGTTTTTTTATTAACATACACGACATTGGAAATATCACATTTATTTAGTTTATATGTTTTTTTTACATACTTCTTTTTTTCGGTAAAACTTAATAACAAATGTTTGAATCAGAGAGATAATAATACTCGTTAAAAAACGTAATGCCTTATTTTGGTATTAAAGCAAATTAATTTTTCGGTAAAAACCAAAAACTAGTTTACGCAAAAACTCGCAATTTCTAATATTTAATAAACGTATGTGGTAAAACCCACAAACGTGTTTAAGACAAGACAAAAATGTAATTTATTCTACACTTTGCTTATAATGACCATATATATCGCACTATTAAATTTGTCTATTGTTAGTTTATCATCATTGTTGTTGAGGGAATGCTGTAAGAAACAAACGCAATGTGTATTTGCACATTATGAATTTCACATGGTAGTATCTAAATTAATGATTAATAAACAAGTCAAATGAGATGATAGATCACAGTATAAAACACATGACAATTAATAGTTTAAACAAATCAATTAAAAATGTGTATTAAGAAACAAACGACGTTTCTATTTATGATAAAGTATATAATTAATTTAACATCGGTAATAACAAGAATTTATGAAATTTAATACTACTGCTATTATTCAGTGTACATAACAAGTTCATTAACAATAAATATACAATTATTTCAATTTCATGAGCGCTTAATGCTATTTTGTGTACGAGTATGTGTTTTGTAAAATCAATAAGTTTAATCATTTTTGCGTAAATGTATTTTTTATAAAAATGTGTTAGTCTTTTCGTAATTAAAAATTTTTGTGAGTTTCATGACATCTAATTGATTCGTTTTTGAAATGGCGTTATGTATTTGTGATTATCAAAGCGTTTTGTTTTTAGTTTACAAATTTGGAGTTTCATTTTCCACTTTGTAGATCAATACATAAATGAACATGTTAGGAATAATGTTAGCAACGATTTTTATATTTCTTTTCTTTAAGGTTTATACAATACGTGTGTTATTATCAAATTTTCTCAGGATTCTGCATCTCATGAGCGTTTGAAAATTCATACCATTTATTATTTTGAAAAGCAAGTAAAAATAATAATTTTTTAAGTTAATGTACTTTGTGTGAGCCGAGGTATTTACTTGTTTTGAGATTTTGTTCTTGTGAGACATTAATTTGTTGTGAGATATTGTTCTTTTAGTTGACATCTCAAACATTTAATACTATTTGGGAAATCAAACAATTTTTTATTATGTAAATACTAATAAATATGTTATTTTTTAATCACATGTACTTTCTGTGAAACAATGTAAACCTGTTAAACTTTGATTATATTCAACGTATTGAAATATTTATTTTTTCTCAATAATTATATAGTTTTTATTTTAAAATTAATAAACTATTATACAACTGCAAGTATTTTAACAATCATTTATTTGTAGAATGTCTTAAAATTTATATTTATATGCAATTGTAAATAACTGCATTCATTCTTTAAAATACGGAAATAAAATCTGAATTTACAACAAAGATTAGTCGTATTTATGTATATTTGTTTTTCTTTCTTGTTCTTCAATGTTTATACTAATACTGTCATGAAATTTTCATTTTGTTCAATACTTATGATGAAAAGATATCTAAATTTAGCACTAAGCTAAGAGAAAGGAAAAACATCTGAAAAAAATGTAAGTCTACAAAGGTGGAAAAGTTATAGGCCATGTAAACTCAAAGAAAGGAAAAACGTCGGAAAAAAATGTAAGTCTACAAACGTGGAAAAGTCATATACCCGGTATTTATTTATTATTAATATAAAAGACACTGATGAAATTTTAAAATGTAAGCAATTTCTTATAATATAAAATAAATATTTCTAAACGTTTTGTATATATGTGTATCAATAAACGTTAACAACC
The DNA here is from genome assembly GCA_900660155.1 of Hofstenia miamia. Lineage (NCBI taxonomy): Eukaryota > Metazoa > Xenacoelomorpha > Acoela > Hofsteniidae > Hofstenia > Hofstenia miamia. Next base: position 877,851 of record CABFPE010000039.1, on the reverse strand, counting down.
AATTTACGACACTAATAACAAAACCTGTTATCAACAATCTTGAAATGTTTCAAATAAAACTTCCTACTTGCAAATATTGTATTCTTGATTTCAACGAGAAAACGTATTGAAAAAATATTTATTTCATTTGTACCAGAGATGGTGATTGATAAATCGTTTTACTTTAACATTTTAGTTTTGTAGCATCTTTCATTTAGATAATTGTATAAATTGGGAAAAATATGTAATAATAATTGAGATTGTTTTCCAACTTGAGGAAAAACATTTTTGTCTATTGAAAGAATTCTAGTATCGTATGATTTGAAAATGTTTTATTTAATCGTGATAATTTTTAAATTGGTTTGGATTTCATGTTTCGTCTAAAATAATCTAATTGGATCGTTCAGACTGTAGAATTTTATCAGCCGATAAAAAATCAGATGGAGTGTTCACACTATCGACTTTTATCACCGATTTCTTGACAGATGATAATAGTCGATAGTGGTAAAACACCTGTCTTTAGTAATTAATTAGTTTTTGACATATGTGCATGGGAGATATACATCAAAGTATATAATGATGACATTGTGTGTGAAAGCACACAAGTTTATGCATAGAGTGTATTATTGGAATTTCACATTGAGTCAAGTACTACCAATAAACATTTGAAACTTTTTAGTAACCTATTTTATACTTAAATCTCTAATATTGTTTTGAGTCTTAACACTTTTTTGCAATATTATCTCTACTTATTTTTACAGATATTGCTTTTCCAACGTAGTCAATTTTATTTTAACCCTTTCGGCACCATAGGGACACAGGAGTCCCCAACTTTTAAGTTAATAGATTTGAGACTGTACCAAGTAAAAAACATTAGCTTCAGTTTGGATATATAGTTCAAAGTTATTCTTCAAAATATTTTTTTTTTAATTTTCACCATTTTCGACGAAAATATGGACCAAAATTTGACCCAAATTTGGTCCAATTTCTCCTTTCAACATTACTGGGTGTCCTGTGGAAAGTTATCTCACTACAACTAAACGTAATTGTCAGAAACCAAAAGAGGACAGTAATACATAACTGTTAAAAAAACCCGATTTGATTTACTACTATACAGCCTGAGATATTTGCAATAATTTGTTCAAGGACATGTGTGTCCCTACTGTCCGGAAGGACCATTTGGCTCAATCTGAACAAAATAAGGGTTGTTTCTGAAAACGAAGTTTTAATGGGGGACAGTTGTATCTACCGTTTACTATTTACCTCTAAATCATATTTTGACTTTTTTTGTCTTTATTAAAAGAAGTTAGGACACCCGTATCCCTATGGGAAGGAGCTGAAATCAGATATTTAAAAAAAAATTCTAACAGGGTCATTTATTTAAGAAATTTCCTATGCATGGTTGAATATCTCCATACAGAATAATTAATTTTCAAAAATCTATCTATGCATGGTTGAATATCTTCATGCAGAATGATTAATGCAGAAAATTCTAACGGAAAAGTTGATGTTTTTAATGAAGATTTGTTATTTTGTTTGATTTATCAGAATATTCAAGTGTTTTAGTGTAGAGACAGAGCTAAAAATCATTTTTAAGAAGACGGTTTTAATTCCCTCTTGATTTGACAAATCGAGGAATGGGTTCATTCTAAATTAACTTTGTATCGTTTATGCATAAAGATCAGGCAGGGCGTCAAGAAACAATAATGCAAAGTATGTTATCATTAAATCGATACAACCATATCTAGTTATGCATAATTTCTAGGGTCACGAAAATAATTCGCTAATTTTCAAATTTGTTTTGCACAATATCATACGCATGTATAATCTGATTTTTAAAAACAACTGTTAGACTTTTTTGTTATTTCATGTGATTTATTTCAACTACTGCAAAAAAACATTTTTCCTGCCATACATTTTACGTGTTTTGCACATAATTGTTATTTTTGTCTTTAAGGGATTTCAAACTAATTCAATTTTGATAATGTGCCCTTTGTAGCGAAATATTAGCAAGCAATTATAACAAAAAAGGCAGCCAGCGATTTCAGTCATTTTTTTAGTTAGGCTTTTCTGTGAAAATTGTGAAATAAAAAATATCTGCATTTTCCCCCAGACCACAGGGACACAGGTGTCCCTTATTGCCTAAAGACTGTTTCATTGAATGTCATGTTGTTTGTCTTTAGCATAGATACCAATTTACTTTAATCTAGCAAGTATGTAACATTTTAATGCAATGTAGTTGTTATATGGAATAATAGTCATTTTTTTCCCTTCGGGACAGTAGGGACACCTGAGTCCCCTAAATTATCTCGGAAACTACAATAGATACAAACATGAGACTGGTTCTGGGGTTTTTTAATCTGAAACCGCAAAACATATCAAAAATTCAGATCATGAGCTGTCTCACAGACCTTGTGGTCCTGAAAGGGTTAAATTCACGAAATATATGAACCCAGTTCTCACCTTCTACTAAATTTCCCCTATATGCGTGTTCAACTTATCATTCGAGGACATCCAAATTCAGTAAAGTGAAGTTCAAGAAGCATTTTCTTAAAAATTCATTTTTAAACTCAGCAGTTGATCTATGGAATAACTTACCAATTGAAATAAAGCGAATCAAAAAGCAAATTAAATTTAAAAATCAAATTAATAACTACCTCCTTAAACAATATATCCCTAAAATAGGTTCTACATCATGGAAAGGATTCCAGTTCTTTAATAGATATCATTTATTAGCAATGATTTTTGAAACTCAGTAAGAGTTTGAAGTAAATTAAAGCATTTTTGTATGCTAGATTACTAATCCATTGTAAGCAAAATCTAAGTATGATCGTGGTTGCGTAACAGTTGATCTTTTATTGGAAAAGCCAAATTGATTATTTGATGAAGAATTTTTTAATATCCCTAATCAATGAAAATGGAAAAACTTGATAAGAATTTGATAAGATTTTGGCAAGCTGAAAAATTTACCAAGATTTAGTAAAATCTTGTCAAGATCGTATGCATTTTTGCAAGATTTTACCATTTAATAATAGTATTGTTTGATTTGAAAATATTAGTAATTACTGTTTAACCTATTAAACCTATTCAGCAAACTCTCGGTAACTTGCATTGCTAATAGAACAAACCCTTAGAAGGAACAAGCAAACATCTCTAGTAAAAAAGTTTGGAAAATTTGGCAAATACATTTCAAATTAATGAAAATTTTTAGATTTTTTTTCCAAGTCGGTTCCAAAGATGTGGTAAATATTTTTCCAATATTTTGCAAACTTTGAAAGAATTTGCCAAATATTTGCCAAACTTTCCAAATTTTGGATTAATTGAATTTTTTAAAACTTATGAAATATATTATCCAATTTCATTCATACACTTATGCAAAACATTTAACTTTCATCAGCTTTAGTTATTTAAACATCAGTTGATCAAATTGTTCCTTCATAGTACACATTACATTGTATACAGCTGATGCTGAGATCAAAAACAGCCTAATCATTGTTCTAATCTAGAGCAATAAACCACCTACAAATTGCAATAATGCATTGGCATGTCAGTCAACATCATAATTTCAAACTAATGCAACATTGAAAATTTTACCAATTAAGCTTGTTTATATTCCGTAACAATTTGCTCAAAATTTTGGCAATGATGAATTACAATTGAAACATTTATTTAAATTGTTAGATTTAAAATGACTTCTGGTATAAACTTAAAAAAGTAAAAGGACACATGTGATAATACTAGTAAATAACTAGTACTAATTCTGTATTGAAAGGTTGCACAAACTATTCTTAGATATACCAATATTTTAATTCTCTATAATAGTAGTCAATGAAAAGTTAAAATTTTCGTTATATAGTTTCAAAAATATTTAAAATAGTCTACTATACATTACGTACACGTTGATTTATTCAAATAAGCTGTAATTAATGAATGTACAAATTATACAAATTTGGATAATTTGGAAGTTAGTTGGCAAATATTTGCCAAATATTTAGAATATTGCTATTTACAAAAATTATGCATTTTTGTCCAACTATTTGGCAAATTTTCCAAACATCTACTGAGGATGCTTTGCGCAGAAATCATAGCAATGCACGCACCTGAATGAAAAATGCATTGACCAATATTGGTCAAAAATTTCAATAACCAACTTATACCTGCTAGTATTAATATTCCAAAACTCTAATGGAAAATTATTACTTCAGAAATATTCATTACATAAATTGGCACTATGTCTTTTTATATATACTTTAACAATGCGTTAATAATTTTGCACTAGAAATTTAAGTTACATAATGAAATTTAGATTAGATTTCAAAATAATATTTTTGAAGCACCATAACATAGAATACAGATAATGAGATTTTTCTTTGATTTCAAGCACTTCGTAATTATTGCTGCAATTGTGCGGAAATTGTTGCTCTATTAATTGAGATACTCGCAATAACAATCAATAATTAGTAGAAAGTTCGTTTTGATTTAAATTCAATAATTTCAATCACATTTCATATTTAAGCTTAATGTTCTATAATTATAATCTTCTAATAAAAATGTCTTCCTGCTTTCCTGCAAAACTTGATTATTTTTTATCAAATATTTGTCAAGACCTTAGCAAATTACTTTTATAATACTTAATAAATGCTTGGCAAATTCTTAGCAAAATCATAACAATTTCTGTAAGATATTCAATATCTTATCAAGTTTTGAAATTTATGCAAGAAATCTCCAGGATCTTACAAATTATTGTAAATTTCATTACCTAGAGATGGGATAAAGATGCCAAAATATAATCTTTTCAAAAAGGATTCCAAATTTTTGCAATTTACTTATTGGTCTATAATTATTTATATTTGCTTTGCATCCGCTTTTTAAGATTGGTTTTACATAAAATGTTTTCTATATATTTGGTATTGAGCAATTCAGTGCGCAATTTTTAAAAAGATTAAAGGTATTGAATAGAAAGTTCATTTCGAAATTCATAAATAAATTTAGCAGGTAAATCATCTAAACCACATCCACTAGAGTCCATATTATTTAAGACCTTACAAACCATGTCTAAATTAATTTGAATTTCATTGAGTTAGTAGCTCAAAAGAAAATGAAATTTCCTCATATTCTTCATAAGCAGTAGTTGCTAAATAAATTACTAGCATGTCCTGGATCTTCAGCTATAATTTCATCAAAATATAAAAGTAGCGGAATAATTATTTGATTAATAGAATACAAAAACTTTTTACCGTTATTGATATGTTTTGTAGAACATAACTTCAATTAGTAAAACTTTCTCTAATTCCACAGATGTAAATATTTGTTACATATTTCGCAAAAGGCTTTGTTCAGCTTTAGTAATTTTTTAAGAAAATAATTGCATTTTTTAAAAAAAATGAGTTGAATGAGATGTGAAATATGATGGAAAATTATTTCTTTTATGTCTCTTCTTAAGAGAATCTAGTTTAATACGCTTAAGCAATTCATTGCACCATTAATTCGTGTATACTCCAGTATCTTTGAACAACTTATTGAGTCTTAGGCGCGTTTTGCATTTTTTAAAATGGTGGGCTAAATTTACACAAAATTCAATAGTCTGTGCTTAACAACAAATCGATTGGTGACATCTTGAATTAAAGTGAATTATTTTCAATTTTGAGGAAAAGAGAACATTTTAATTAAGAGCTCACAGCTGGTGCCAAGGGGGTGGTCTCCTCCCCTGTACCCACTAAACGCCAACTGCATTGAATGAAAACAAAGAAGATTGTAAAAAGATGTTAAGTTTTCATAATCACCAGTCAAATGAAAATTGTAATTTTCTAGATGAATGTCGACATCATAAGTTTGTAGATCCTTTATATGAGGTAATGAAATGTTTGCATTCATCAAAAAAACACATTGGGGATATGAAAAATATGCCTCATTTTCAAAGTGGATGTCATTCGTAAATATTTAATCAAGTGTATAATTAATTTGATTGAATTGAAGAGATATTATAAAGTCAAAAATATTTTGATCATAGTCATTCGGTGAAATGCCACAGGAAATATCAGGTTAAGGAAAATTGAAATCACCTATTATGTATATTCAATGAGGAATATTTGGCTGCAATCATCAAATAAAGTTTTCATTTCGGAATATAATCAGTTATCATTGTAGTAGGTGGCCGACATGTTGACCAACTATATTACTGATCATATTGGTGAGGCTTCACATTCCAAGGCACAGTCATTGCAGACAGCAAAGCAAAAGGCTTTTGTTCTTACAGCAAGTGGAACAAAAGTCGAAGACAGTTTCAACTCTGAACTTGTGGATGCTTGGATAGGGGCAGGTATACCTTTTAATGCTCATGGCAATACAAAACTCAAAGCATTCTTGGAAACCAATTTTAGGGACCTCTTCCAACCCCGAGAACACTCTCCTATAATTATGCTCAACAAAGATACCAGGAGAAGCTTACACACTTAAAGGACATTGTTTCAATGTTTAACACATTTTATGTCATGCTCAACTAGTGTAATCATAAGGGCCAAAAATATTACGCCATACTGCTTGGTATATCAACCCATGCACCATACCTAGTGGAATTGACCAATTAAGAAACAAGCCCAAACCACACTATTGTTCAGCAGAAATTCATATGTGCCCTTACAGCACTGGGAGTTTCACATATTCATTTCTGATGTTGTTTCATATAATATCCTGACCATGACAAATCTCAAAACTCTATATCCCACATATGTTGTGAGAGTGTTCAGTAAAATTCACAAGCAAAAGTCAATGATTTGGTGTCACAAGTCAAAAAAAAGTCTTTCAAAAGAGCTTGGTCGAACTTTCAAGGTGCCAATAACCCCAAATTTCCTATTCCGGCACATGGCTAAATTCAGTGGAATTTATTGCAAAGCATTGGGTATCACTTCTGAACTTTTTTAAGACAATTAAAAGAAAGAAGAATGCGTCAGCCCCCAAAGCAGTGGCACTGATGGAAGACAGTAATGTCATAAGAAGTGTGGGCTTTGTCTTTTCATTTCAATTTTTGAATTTATGCATCAAATTGTCTGAAGCTGCAGATTATACAGCTGTGTGAGCCAAAACACATTGTGACAAAATTTTGAAAAACTTATTGATCTGGCAGAAACTGGCAACCTGGTTGCTGAGGGTGCACTAGAAAAATTTCGAAGGGTACTTGAAAAGAATAAGGGCCTCGATATGGTGGTGAAGAAGGCGCATGGGGAAAACATTTGCAATCCTATGGAAATACAGATATTTAGTTTCACCCTGTGTACATCAGTGGACATCAAAATATTTTTTTCTATATTGAATTCATTTATAACTGATCAGCCAAATATGTTAGAAGAAATTTAAAAAAGCTTATTTTCATTAAATACAATCCTAATTTGCAGTGTTCATGAAAATAATGCGCTCCACCCAAAATTCGTTTTTTTGTCTCCAAAAATACAATTTTTGCTCCAAAATTGGCAGCTGAAAGTGCAAAATTTCCGCCAAAAACTAAAGTCTCTGATAATAATATATTGCTATGTAGATGTCAACAAAGCTGTTTCCATTCTTAATCAAACTTAGACAAGATTATGTTTAATGAAATATGTCAACAATTCATGTTAGCAATCCTTTTTGAGAAATGGAAGATTGGCTGGAGCACCAAAAATAGACAAGCAACTGTACAATTCCATAAAAATAATCAGCACAATCTTAGAAAAGTTGAACCCTCAACAGGGGCAAATATCAACAGTCTCATCAAGAAAAAGCACAAAAATGCTAATTGTCAGTCTGATGTGAATGTGAAACAATTTTCAATTTGATATCCTGTTTTGATGAATTTGAAAATTGTAGGGTGGATTTGTCAGTTCCTCAAACTGATTTCGCATTTCACATCCATAGAAATTTTCTTGTACCTCATCTGAATTCAGTGGACTGCCACATTGAGTCTTATAATGTGGTATGAATAAGTTTCTCATTTATTCTAAGTTTCTTGATAATAGAACAACTCAAGAATAAAGCAAATCATGAAGGTTTCCAAACCAATTAGTATCATAAACTGTAGACAATTATAGTTAATCTGCTTAAAAGCATGGTTTATCAAAAGAATGTCTCTTTTGTTTTCCAAAAAAGTCAATTAGTCATTCACAGTTTGGATTCTGCAAAAAAGTTCAACTAAATACACTCTCATCAAAATAATGCACGATGTCATAAATTTGAGAAGGTCTATGAATACTGCAAACCTTTGACACAGTCAGTGATGTCTCAATTTTGAATGGACTTAAAAACCTCCAGTTAAGATTGAAGAACTACATTTTAAAACAGCATTGAAAATTTTAAGTGCCATTGTCACATCACAATGTATCACTATCAACATTCCTGCAAAAAAGAAAAATTTTTGAGAAATGGAAGATTGTCTGGAGCACCAAAAATAGACAAGCAACTGTACAATTCCATAAAAATAATCAGCACAATCTTAGAAAAGTTGAACCCTCAACAGGGGCAAATATCAACAGTCTCATCAAGAAAAAGCACAAAAATGCTAATTGTCAGTCTGATGTGAATGTGAAACAATTTTCAATTTGATATCCTGTTTTGATGAATTTGAAAATTGTAGGGTGGATTTGTCAGTTCCTCAAACTGATTCCGCATTTCACATCCATAGAAATTTTCTTGTACCTCATCTGAATTCAGTGGACTGCCACATTGAGTCTTATAATGTGGTATGACTAAGTCTCTCATTTATTCTAAGTTTCTTGATAATAGAACAACTCAAGAATAAAGCAAATCATGAAGGTTTCCAAACCAATTAGTATCATAAACTGTAGACAATTATAGTTAATCTGCTTAAAAGCATGGTTTATCAAAAGAATGTCTCTTTTGTTTTCCAAAAAAGTCAATTAGTCATTCACAGTTTGGATTCTGCAAAAAAGTTCAACTAAATACACTCTCATCAAAATAATGCACGATGTCATAAATTTGAGAAGGTCTATGAATACTGCAAACCTTTGACACAGTCAGTGATGTCTCAGTTTTGAATGGACTTAAAAACCTCCAGTTAAGATTGAAGAACTACATTTTAAAACAGCATTGAAAATTTTAAGTGCCATTGTCACATCACAATGTCTCAAAGTGTTCAGTCCAGCAATGTTGGAGTTCCCAAGGAACAGTAAATTGTCAAATCTGCTTCAATGTATCAGTAAATGCTGTATAATTTTTTCCAGAATTCATTGGTGATACTTCTGTCACAGTGTTTGCTGATGACAATATGCAAATTATGTCTTTACAATATGATTGGGTGATGAATTTCAATGAACATAGGACTACATAACTACGGATAAATTTCAGCAGTCATGGTATAAAGGGGTATTTTAAGAAAATTGCAGGTCAGGATACTAAAAATCATTTAATGATAAACTAACTTTTGCAGATGACAAACTCACAATTGTTCTTTTGGGCACCCCCAATATTTTTCTTCTTGTCTGCCTAAAGAGGCTGGCATTGACAGATGTTAAAATAAATATTCTGTAAAGGCACTAGTTCTTTCTGGTGTGATATACTGCTGTCAAGTGTGGGGTAGGTATTTATTAGACAGAATTATTTAGAAAAAAGCAATGGTTCTAGGCATTATTCAACTATTTCTGCCAATTTCAGAAATCATCATAGATGCTGACCTGAAGCTTTATTTAAAATTGAAAAAGATGGTAAGATAATGTTTTGCATGTCATATTGCAACAAAGAACAATGTATGCCTTTCACTACCTGTGGAATAGAGCACAACTAGAAAGCAAGCTATGGATATTTCCATATAGAACCCTAAAACCTCATTCCCTATAGTTTCCTTTAATTGCAATTTGCAAATTTTGTTAGAAGTTAAATGGAATTATATCAATTCAAGCAAACAATTTTTATTCATTGATTTTTTAACACTCAACAACACAAAGAATAGATGAAAAACTAAGCATGTTATTTAAGAGTTATGGTTTAAAAATAAAGCATAATTTCTTGGTTTTTTTCCTATATTTTAATAAGCTGCTAGCTTAGTAAAATATTTTAAATTAAGTTGGGTTGGATCAATTTTTTAAGCTTCAGGTTGTATCACAAAATTGATTTATGTTAGGTTATTAGTAAGGGTGGCAGTAATATTCCAACACTTGTCAAAGCATAAAGTGATTACTTCATTTTCACACACTGTCTAACTTAACTATAATGTAGTAGTAAACTGATTTATTTTCAAATAGATTTCAATTTTAAACCACTTAATGTCTTTTAAAGGACAAACCATTTACTCACATTTAAAAAGAATTTTGTGCAAATCTATTAGTTAACTTTGTTTTATTTTCCTTATATTAATGCAAACATCTTTTTCCTTCCCTAAAGTTAGATAATTTACCTCTCTGACTCACTTCTTTTTTTAGGTTTCCAAGGAAAGCACCATAAAACACGAGTAATTTACATTGCTTACATGCCCAATATATGGAAAGTTCAATTCACATGACTTATTCTGCATTTTCAATACACTAAATTACCATGCTAACAATATTAGCATGAGAATGAGAATCTTCCAACTTTGTGGCTACATTCAATACACTTAAAGCAAAATCATTAATAACAATCATCTTCGTTTGATCTGGCTCAAACGTGACAAATTGTTATTTTTGCAAATTCAAATATATACATATAAACATAGACATACATTAAGTAATAATTTACTGATCCTAGAAATAATCTAAGTAAGAGTATATACTACATATATTCAAAATAAAATAGGTTTAACTGTGCAATAATAGTTTCATCAGTGATAAAATGAGGGAACTTAAATGCTACTGTTTAAAAATAATGCAGAATACTGACATGATGTAGTTTATTTAATAGATTGGTACTGCAGTATTTGATTGTAAATGCTCCAGTAAGTTAAGTGCTAGTGGTCTACTAATTTTTAAAGATTTACTTTTATTGGTTGATAGTAATGTCTAAAAAATGTTTATCTTATGTGGATTTTAAGGTGTTTTTATTTCTTGATCACTCATCCTCATTATATATACAATGAAGAAACTCAAGAGCTTTACAATTTGATTTTTTACTGAAAAAATGTGAAACAAAATTTTTTAATACCAAAGGAATGAGCAACTTTGCTCATCATATCCAATGTTCATTATTTCAATGGTGAATGATGGCGGTAAATTAAGCCTTACTATATATATATATATATATATGTAGAAAAGTTTTTAAAATAATGATGTTTCAAAATATTTCTATACATTTAAAATTTATTGGAAATAATGTAAACATCAATGTAATTTACTACATTTAGGTATCTAGCCAAATGAACTGCTTAATTTGCGGAAAAAGTTTTAGCAGTTGCACTGATTTAAAAATTCATTATGATCAAATTGGCATAGACAGTTGTTCTACTATACACAAATCTAAAGTTGATGTTGTGGATGTTGCTGTGGATTTGCATACACAAAATATATTTATATTGATTTCTAAACCACATTATGAAGCATCTGTCATCAAAATTGCTGAAAATGCAAATGAAGAATTTCCAATTAAAAAATGCTGCTACTTTTATTCAAGAAATTACCTTGCATTCTTTCCAAATAATGAGCTTCTTTTTCTGAAGTACGGTTTGAATTCTACTGCTGACAGCTTAATAAGGCTACAGTATGATATGAAATCTTATGAGAACTTTCAATTTCCCTATAACGTAGAGGACCTAAAAATCATATGCTGTAGCCAATGCAAAACTTTGGTATATTTCTACTCAAATTACAATATCCTTTATAGGTATAACTCAAGACATGAAGCCTTCCAAAAAACAATACTTTCTTTGCCAGAACAAGCTGATTTTATGGCTGTCAATTCTGACATTGATCAGATTGCATTCAGTGGATACTTTTTAAAAAAAATATTCATTGTGGCATTTTCAAATGGAGCAATATTACACTCATTTGGTTGGGATAACGAATATTATTTGGGCGTTACCTTTCTTTATGATGACATATTAATTGCTGCTTCAGTTCAAGGCATCAAAATGTTTAATCTTCTCGAATACGAAACAATAGATTCAAATATTAAGCATAGCATTTTTCACGGCGACTTTACTGAAAATACTAAAGAAGTAGAAAACCCAGTTTCCTTAGCAAAATACTCCAATCTAGCGATTGTATTTGTTAATGAATTTTCGATTTTGAAAGCTCTCTTTAGATGTGGTATCGCTTTTTCAATTGAAAGCAATGTCTCTTCAAACTCGATGAAAATTTGCAAAATATCATGTGAGAAGTACGAAAAGCAGGAATATAAAATTGTCGACATATTGAACAATACAGAAGAGGGGTATTCATATCTATTACTCAAAGGCGAAGGTTGTTTCATTTTACGTTGCGTTACTACGAATGGAAACTTCACAAAAAAATTTCCGTGCATTATGTATGATGACTCACAGAGAGGAAGTAGACTATCTTTCTTACCAAACGGATTTGTTATAGTGTTATGTAATAACATGCTATTTGAAACATCTAAGCATCTAGAATCTGTCAGTGAATACAATGCATCAGTTGACTTAGTTGAATGTAGCATGGTTTCGTCCAGCCCATGCAAAAACTATATATTCTTTTTGTTAAAAAACGGTAATGTTGTTAAACGTGATTCAATGTTGATATCTAATACTACATCTTCTTTCGATCTTCCTACGGATTTAACAAGAATGACGGTGCATTCAGACATTTCACACATTGGATTCCTTAGTATAATTAATGGAATTTATATAATTTCATTTAATGAGGGGACTATTTTACATAGGATTAACAATACCATTAACAATGCCTCTTTTAGAGGCATTGCGTTTTTCAATAATAGTAATTTCATGAGCTATCAAAATGGATCATTCAACTGCTTTAATTTGGAAACTGGCGCTTCATTATACAAAATTAGTTTCAAAGACATTTTGGCAATAGATTTTTTCAACATAAACGCATCATCTTTCTATGTAATAATATCATCATCTTTGCAAAAACTTAGTTTAAATTTTGACTTAAAATCTCTCTCACCTTGTTACTCTAAAATTGACATCTACCAAATTCATGCAACTAGTTCATATATTTTAGACATTCTATTTAATTCAGTCAATAAATCTCTCTATGTTCTCAAAAAAGGAGATGCAAGGACAGAGCTAATGAAAATTTCCAATACTGGGCTGAATGAAATATTTTTTAATCAGAAATGTTACAAGTTATACAGAAGTCTTATTTCAGTTAATACAACTGGCAAAGTATATGTCTTATTACATCCAAATCCTTCTTGTAATACTTCAGAATTGTATATCATAACTAGTGACTTTCAAAGTTCTGAACAAATCACTCTGGAGTTCTGCGATATTTCTCTCCTAAAAATGATACGATCTAGTCCATGTTGTCAATATCATTACCTTTATTCAAAAAAATCAAGTTCCGTCTCAATTTATAAATTCAACTCAGAAAATGATTGCTACACGTTTCGAGAAATTACTGCAATACAATTTGAAGTAAACTTTATGGATATATGCTCTGATTTGGACTTAATTGCATTAAGTGGATATCGAAAGATTTTATTAGTTTCATTTAATCAAGCAAACATTATACATGTCTTTAATAAAAAAGAATTTCACGTTTACAATGATGTTTCATTTCTTACTAAAGACATTTTGATAGCTGTTGTAGGCCAGCGTTATGGTGAAAGCATTTTTGAATTTTTTCATGTGCCAAAGAAAATTACAATAAAAACAATATCCTTTATTCAAAATGTTACTGATGAGGACTATGCATTTTCCCTTTGTAAACTTTCATCAACGTCTATCATTGTTAGCATAAATGACATTTATTATGCTATTTATAAAATCTGTATGTAATATAGCATTTTCATAATTAGATTAACACATATAGCTTTAATGATTGGTTAATGAATCAGAAGTCACTTAAAATGAAATTAGCTTGAACAACATGTTAACGTTTTGCTTTTGAGCATACCAAGCATATTCTTGGTGTTATAATTGGGCCCTGATTGCTGTAGCAAAGACATCATAGTGATTTGAATTTTGAAAAACAGCACATTTAAATAATTAATATATTTAGGGAACACAAAAACGAAAGTATTACTTAGGTGAGGGATTCCACAGTTAGATAGTGCTGACAAATTATTGTAAATATGTATGTTTTAGTATTCAATAACTAATTAATAGTGAATATTTTAGTACATAAATTGCTGCAAACTGACATTACTTTGACTTCCCAATTACATAAGTTTTAAAATTAAATATGTTCTCATTATAGTTCTCATTATAAATTATTGTGGCAATGTAGAAAATACACAAACTTAATAAGATAAACCTTTCTATGTCTAAGAATTAGCTACAAAAAAACTCTACTCTGAAATAATATTAATCAAATGTAATTTTCCTAAAAATGCCAATAATATTTAATGTAACATAATCATATCATGTGTGGTCAAGTTAATGAAAAGAACTAAGACTCAAGTATTATAAGAATTTATTGTACACACATGATTATTATTAGTTTAATTATTTGTAAAAATATTATAAGCAGTATTTGATATTAATTTTCTTCGCAGTTCTTTTGACAAATATCAAAAGACTAAAACGCAATGCTAATTAATGCTGACGTGCGTAACTGATGGCAGACAAAGAAAAGTGAAGCTGGGAAATCAGCAAATTGTCAACAACATCGATTAAACAGGTACTTGCCAAGTGTTTGAGTGGTTACTATTATTCAGTATAAAAATAATGCAATTTATCTATTTGGTGATGAATGAAATTCATTGGATTTACTTCTTTATCTTGCCAAGGTTTATTTATTAATTAAATGGAAAGCTAAATGGTCAAGCACTAGAGTAATCCTGACGGTGATCCCCAACTACATTTAAAGGAAGTCTGGAATGGCCTGCACACAATAGCCTTTCAAAAGTGTGGTGCGGCTGGTAGTCATTGTTTACTTGATGTGCTTATAGGTTAGGTGTAAGGATAGGGAATTTTATTTGTTATAGCTTTCCTATCTTTCTTTATTCACAAGTTAGTATTATTATTACTGGATCTACCCTCGTTAGAAAAGCAATGCTTTATTTAGATCCGTTTTCTTGGTTAATCAATCAATTGCCTGTTAGTAAATTAGACCACTCTCAATCAACTTACAAATTCGTTTTATTGCTGACTGCATTGATTGTTCACATTTATCAATGGCTAACATGTACAGTTATATCTTTAGGGTTATTATATGTAGGGAACTATAACAAGTTAAAACACCATGGTTGAGTTACTTTCCTATATTTTAACCGCAACAATAACAAGGACAATCAATGCAGTAAATTATTAAGTTATCACACACACATGTTTTCTGAGACAATGTTCCACACACTGAGCCAACCATTGGTAATTCCCTTGATATCTGAGTAAAGCTGGATTTGTTCACAAAGACAAAGTCTCCTCTTGTGCATTGCTTCGAGTTGGGTTTCAACCCTGTATACCATCTCTTGCTCTCATTCTAAAATGGCTGTTGTTAGTTAGAGCACTAATTGTAGCTAATGCGATATTAATTAATTTAATACAGTTAACAACAATATAGAAAGAGAGAGTTTTAAACACCATAACTAATAGGAATAGGTTAAGCAATCCTAAATTAAGTCGAAATTAGTGTTGGCAAGATTCTACATTAAACAAGAAAAATTCCATTTTATAGTCATTATATAGATTATTTATATTCTTTTTGGTATTTACTTAGAAGAATAATTTATCTTTTTTTTATTATTAGGCCAGCATCTAACTCAAAATAGGGGAATTGATAAATATATTAATGTTGATAACACTATTTTCTTGATGTAATTCTTTGTAACCTTAAGCAGCCTGGTATTCTTTTAAATGATATATTTACTAGTTTTTGTATTATAAAGGATTAAAAAATTTTTCTGTATTTTGAAAATTAGCCCACACTTTTAACTTTGAACTTGTTTGTTTTAATATTAAACATTTATATAATTATAATCAACATAAAAATACAATTGGAATTTTCTATAATAGATAAGCACATGCATTGCATTTATAACATGGCATGGATTTTTAATGCAGAACATAGTTTTACATTTAAATGCATTGGATACTGAGCATGCTGAAATTCCAAAAATTCAATGTGCTTCTAACCTGCAAAAAACTTATAAAATATATTTTTAAAGAAGTAACAAACGTGTAGTAACCAGGTTTGGAAACGGGTCAGCACATTTTTGGATTGGATCAATAATTATGCGGATCAGGTCAACAATGATCTGGGTCAGTTTGCATAAGTTCAACAAACCTTTTTGACGGATCAGGTGAAGACTCCAAATATACATTTGCTGACACTTAAAACATATATTTTAGTTTAAATGATCAGATCAAATTCTAATCTTACTTAAATTTATTATATATGATATAAAATAATAAAGTAAAAGACCTTTTTTATTATTACAACCTGCGTTGACTGAGTAAAGTGGGTGTGGTATTTTTTGGGCCGCCTAAGATTTCAAAGAAATTTCAAACCAATTTTATCTAATGAGGACACATACTTAGACAGAGCAAGGGGAGGCTTAGACAGAACAAGTGGAGGAATGGTCTGAATTTCTAGAAATATAGGTCTAATTTTTGAGAATTAAATTATTATAACTGTAATTGGTGGTCTATTATTGTTGAAATTGTTTTTTCAACCATTTTTTGATTTGATTTATCTGATTTTGTTGGTCATTTTTTCTTATTATATTGTTCTATTTAATTGCTTTATCTTGGAACATGGATACTACCCATCCTTACTTATTACCTTTGTAATTTCCATATCATCATGTTCGACTTCTCTGTCTGCAGAAGATCAGACTCAATCAACACCTCTTGCCTGATCAAATTTCTAATCTGCAAGCCTCTAACTGCATTCAAACTAAAAATAATGCGTTTTTGAGTCTACACCCAAGGACAGATACTCATTTGGAGATGTCTTTGCAATCAAAGGTATAAGTATTAAAAATTTGAGAGCTGCAAGAAGTGATGGTACAAGTTTCTTACACTCATGTTGATGATCAGCAGATTACCTGCTTATAGGAGGAATAATCCATCAAGAACAGGCATTCAGTCTCCATGAATAGGAGTTGAAGCAGTCAATTGCATCCCTATGACAACAAGTTAATGTAATTTAACGTCAATAGTCTGCTCCCGTTTGCCTCACAACCAATGAGATGCTAGTTCCTGGAGAAGAGTAGTCCTAACTGATCAAATGGCCACCAGTCCCTTTATGCCTAAAGTTTTGAATATGTTCAATAATGATGATAAAGCAATCATGCAGATAAATTGTAATCCTTTTTTGCAGTATGTAGCTCAAACAGCATTGGAAAAAATATTAAACGTCCTTAATCATACTAGTTCTGTTCCTCCAAGTGTGTGTGTGTGTGTTAGAATATGCAAACATTAATTTCTTTGTTTGTGCTTTTTAATTTTGAGTGTTCTAGTGACTATTCAAAAACCATTGCAAAAACTTCCAAGGATTGTTACTAATGTGTACAAAGAGCGAGGTGTACAGAAAGTGAGATTTTAATATTGGGAAAATTATTCTTTGAAAAAATTAAAGTTACTAAAAAATTTGATTTATCTATATTTCTTTGTGTAGTGCCCATATTTTAGCAATAAAAATTTTGGTGATTTCTTAATGGATTTATTATTCTTTCTCTGTATTATGTGACATTTATCTAAACATTTTCATAGTACGGAGAATGAGATTTAAGTATTTATATATTATATACATTAGAATTTTTTTATTTCATCTAAAAAACTTTAATTTCAAGCATGAATGATATTCAAACCGAATTTTCGAAACTAAACCTATTATAATATTATATTATTCAAAATCAATTTTTTGTAGTAAGTGTAAAAGAAATATACATTTGTTGACATTATTTCGAATACAATTACTGCTTCAACAAGCTTCCTCAAAACAACATATTGTGTACATTCTTCAAAGCTTCTAATTTTAAGACGGCTAATTGAAGTCTTGAAAATGTCTGCAATTGACATTTAGCAATGCATTTCCTGAAGCTAGTGAGTATCAATATTTCGAATGATATTTGTTATTTAGCAAAATAAGGTACCTTAAGTTCAAACCTTGGAAGTTCAAGATGAACTACATGTCATATGAACTGCATCATGCTCATAATTTTCAATTCACTATCCTTGAAAGAGACTATTCATCTTGAAATTATGTTTTTAAAATGTACTATTCCATTCTAAATCAGCTGTCTGTAACTCAGTATCTGTAAAATGCCAATGAGAAAGATTTCAAGGAAAGATTAGAACAGTATTGCTACATCTCACTAAAGAAGTATACATTAGCGAAAGCAAAATGAAGAATGCATTTGCAAACCTACGCCTTTGATTGGAAAATTTGAGAAATCTTACCGTTGATGAGGAACCTTCTTCTTGTACTTATATTTGCAATAACAAAAAATTTACCAAAATCCATAAAATGATAAAATGCAGATGTTTATCCATCACAGAAAAAGTTACTGTTACTAGTTAGTAATTGAACAAATGATCCAATCAGTAAACAAATGAGGATTGAAACGAAGCAGTAAACATTAATTATGCTTGAACTTAGCATGAATATCTCACTTAGTAAAGGATTTCCCTTGGAGCATTTAATTCTATGAAAACATTTGATTTATCATCCAGCCAATATAATAAATATAATATCCATAAGTAATTTATACATGTACATATATATTATGATTACTAAGCAGCACACAAGGGTGCATACCAAGTAAAGAAGCGTTTAGTTGATAATAAATTGAAATGTATCAACTTTTCAAAGATAGAGACAATATATTAAAATAAGTTCTCTATTAGATTCACTGGGCATCCCTGTCAATGTTTGTCATTTGTCATCGCATTGGAAAATTCCATATATTTCCACGGACCACTTTTCATTTACAATTCTGAGTAAATCAAAATCAGATAGGAAAAAACAATGTTTATAATCTAGCATTAGCAGAACTGCAAATTAGCATGGCTCTGGCTATAAAATTACAACACGTACTATACAAATCAGTTTGGAGATAAATGGTTGCTGCTTAGGGTTAACGCTTAGCGGAATTTTGTTTATATTATGTTAAGTTCCAAAACTGTTCTTAAGTACTTTAATCATGTACATAATCTATCATCGACAGCTAACAATATACACAGGTTTTTTTAGCTGAGGTTCTGTGCTAGCAATTATTTACTATTATCTTGCGAATAAATTCGCAAAGGCTAAAAAAAATAAGACCCAATCCACCCTTCACGAACTAAATATGTTTGAAATCTAGAATAATAGAAATGTTTAGAATCTGCCCAACCTTTGTAAAACTGTTAATATTCTCCTCCAACCAGACCCGACCCATATAAAATTGACATGCTGACCGAAATTGACCTTACACTGAAGAAAAACTTTAAACAATGTGTTTTTCATAATTTTGCATTTGATTTTCAAAAACATGAGTTTCTCAATAGTTTTAAATTATAATCTCCATCATAGTTTTGTAATGGTAAAGCCTCTTAACACTAGAAAGAGCATTACTTTTTATGATTAATTTTTCATTGAGAATTTCAAAATAGAACATTAAAAAATGAAAAAAAATTACACATGCAAATTCAAATGGGTTATCAGTTTATTTGTTGGTGCATATACCTGCTGTTGTTTTCAATACATGCATACACAAGTAAACAAAATTCTAATGTTTGTCAATTTTGACACTTTTGGCCTTTCTAGTGTTTACTCCCATGACGTTCATTTTTGAATGGCGATCGTCCAATAGCAAACATATATCTTGTTATTGCAGCATGTTTCACGCGATAAATACATACACTATTTATTTTCAATTGTTTGTTTCAAAGCACTACCTATTGCCCTTCAGGTAATTGACGGTTTCAGGTAAAATAAGTATGACCCATAATATATATATA
>CABFPE010000039.1:842569-853931 GCA_900660155.1 Hofstenia miamia | reverse complement strand
AATTCCTGCTGCACTCGCTCTGATGATGTTGTCACCTTCTCCATTCGTCGTACAAAGAAACATCGCACCCTTCACTCGTTTTTCAATCGTGCTTGTACTGCTGCTAATTACATCTTGACTCGCAACCCTCCAACAGCGATTGATTTCTTTTCCCCGCCACCGAGCTTCAAGAAATCTTTGATGGCTTTCCTCTTTGCTGAGCCCTTCTCCGACTTCGCCTACTCTTCCATTTGCTCCTATTTCATCTCCTGTAACTGTCCTCGCTGCCGTAAAACTTGACTTGTTTTTATTTTCTTGTTGTGTATGCCTTCAGCGGCTAAATAAAGTCAATTATTATTATTATTATTATTATTATTATTATTATTATTATTATTATTATTATTATTGCATCGCCGGCGCGTCAATAATAGTGTGTAGTCAAGGCCTTCTTATAACATGGCCGGCGATGTGTAGAGAAATGTAAATATTGTGAGGCCATGTGTTGTAGAATTGAAAGCAGCTAATTAAAGTGAGAAGTTATTGTTAGTGCTACATTACGACGGGATTTGATACAATCCTTCGCATTGCATTTAAAATAAACGCTGTTTTACATTGTAACGCACACACGTTGTTGCTGCTTTATACGTTATGGGTAGAAAATGCCGTGCTCCTAATTGTTGTTCTGGTTATCGAAACAAAAATAGCGAATTGTGTTCAGTTTTCCTTCCCTAAAGATCAACACTTATAAGAAACATGGATTAAAAACATCGGCAGAAAGGATTTTATTCCAACGAAGTACAGTTCCCTTTGTGAGAAACATTTCACAAAACATTGTTTTTACTTTACAAACGAAAGAAAAAACTGCGAGAAAGATCCATTCCCACATTGTTTGATGTTCCTGAAAGCTCAAAGGTATGATTCCAGTTAATCTATTATAATCTATTTGAAACTAAATCACACTTTTACAGTTTGTAATGGTTTCTATAAAAACTATTTAAGCAAGTGTAGTATTATTGGGGGTTGTAGTGTAGTTATACTATTTTTATTATGTACTACCTCCGTTTCATAATAAGTGAGCGAATTCACGATTGTCATAATTATTGGCAGTTTGACGAGCGATTTGATTGGATAATAATGCTTACTATACGATTTTCCTACCACGGACGTGTTGTTGTAGATGTACGATACTTGTGCACTGCAGCGTGAAGCGTTGAAAAATAGGAATTTCAGTTGTGTGATAGTATTTCTCTCCGCTGTGTTCACAATTTGCATTTATAGAAGCTCAAACAATGGCTACGATAAATCAACACGAAAAGAAACATCAAACGAAATTCGAACAGATATTCTGGTTTTTTTGTCACAACGACACAAAAGTGGTAGATTATGCCGTGGTGCCACGCAAGAGGCAATGGCAAATTTTTGTGTATCTGGCGAAACTATTCGACGAATCTTGAGATTAGGAAGAGAAGGAGTGATAGATCTAACAAAATCTGTGAATGTAGCATCTAAAAAAAGAAAGGAAGGTGTGGCAGGAAAAAATGGGATGCAGAAAAACTCAAAGAAGTTGAAAATATCCCGTTATGCGACAGAGAAATTTTGGATCGATTTGTCTTTTGTATTGGAATTCCAAAAACTTCTCTCTGGAGGCTCTTGCAGGATGGGAAACTAAAGCGACATTCCCGTGCCTTGAAGCCATTACACACAGAGAAAAACAAAATGGAACAACTAGATTTTTGCTTATCCTTTCTCCAAAATGATGGTTTCTTCGATGACATGTACTCTTATGTGCATATTGACGAAAAATGGTTTTACATTACATGTGTAAAGCAGAAGTACTATCTGCTTCCGAACGAAGAGCCTCCTGATCGATTTTGCACAAGTAAGCGGTTTATAACAAAGGTGATGTTCATAGCAGCTGTTGCGCGACCAAGGTATGATCCTAACAAGAAAGCACTTTTTGAGGGAAACATCGGCATATGGCCGTTTGTGTACAAATAACCTGCTCCGCGCAATAGCAAAAACCGTGTAAAAGGAACGATAGGCACGAAGAACATCCAGTCTATCAACAAAGAACAAACAAGAAAAATGATTATAGACGAAGTGATTCCAGCTATAAAGAAGAAATGGCCAGCAGGTTGAAGAAGATTGAAAATCATTATTCAACAAGACAACGCGAAGCCCCATTGTTCCATTAATGATGCGTTGATTGTTTCGGAATGTCGAAAGGATGGATGGGATATACAGTTTCGTTGTCAACCTCCAAACAGTCCAGACTTGAACGTGTTGGATATTGCATACTTCAATTCTATCCAAGCTTTACAGCATCAAAATGCTCCTTGACGATTTAATTGGATGTGTGGAGAAATCTTTTATCGACCTTGAGTCGAAATGTTTGAGTGATGTCTTTCTGTCATTGCAATTGGTAATGGAGCAAATAAAACTCCCGCATATATCGAAGATGAAATTACGATGTGAAGGCAGATTGCAGGAAAGAATTAGATGCAACGAAACGATTATCGAATTGGCAAAAGCCATAGTCATAAGGAAAGAAGCTCGAATATAGCGTTTATACAAGTAGTTGTTAGTTATTATTATTAATTGTTTACGTAGATAAATTTCTACAAAAGTAATGAAATACGACATTTTTTATCCATTTGTACTCTATTTTTTCATATTGTCACTTATTTGGGAATTTTTCAAAGAGTCACTTATTTTGAAACGAAGGGAGTAGAAAAATTTTCAAAATTGAAATTGTAGCGGAATTTTAATTTGTTCTGAAATTTATCCATAATAATTTAGACTAATATTCAAACACACGCTCGGGCTCCCCCGTGAAATAGAACATTGTTTAAGGATGAGTTATCCAAGTTTGATAGCATGGACAAAATCAATTTATTAACAGATGTTTCTAGTGAGTGTTATCCCAATGACTGGACTCATTCTTTTTGTAATGATACCTTAAGAATTTATAGAATATCAAACGAATAATTGTCGAAGCTATTGTTATAACGCAATCATAGGAATGTAAGCTCTATATTGAAGGTTCTCCAGTGCCTCTTCCGCTATGGCTAAGAGCCGCATTTAGTTCAAAGCTCTCAAGAAAATCGCAATTGCTGGAACTATGCAATTATTTGCAAAATTATCGGGACGAAAATGATATATATATCCTTTGTTAGACGATTTTCGTGCTCGACGTTATAGCGCTTTACTTCTGCTGCTTATGAACAAATGCGAGATTATTTACCTTTGCCAAACCAACGATATTTACGAAATTTTACTGGAGGAACCATAAATATTGATTCTTTTATTGCCTCACAATCTCAAGAAAATACAGTGACATGTGCTTTATCATTTGATGAAATGTTTCTTCAGAGAGAGATTCATGTTACACTAATACAAACTTTATCTGAGAGAATACAGATTTGGAGTTGTACGAAAACATTTATTGCTTTATGATAATCGAATTGTCTTAGGAAACCACTTCGTTGTTAAATTAATTCCGTTGGTGAAGTAGGTACCATTTCCTTAATGTATGATGTACATTTAATAAAGAACATACGGAATGATCTCATGCGATTTGGAAAATTCACATCACCTTCGTTTAATTTTCGTCAAGATGTATTCAAAATAAAATTACCTGCTAAAAGTAAAGTTGATTGGAAATGCCTTAAAAAATATATGACGAGGATTCTAAGAATACACTAAGAGTAGCACCTAAACTTTCTGAAATTAGTTTAAACCCAGTAAACAAGAAGCAAAAAGTGAAACTGGCTCTTATATTTGAAGTGCAAAAGTCTGTCGTACTTGAAAAATGGTTTATAAAGATGCTGAAGGTCTTTTTACTGCTCAATTTATTAAACTAATCTATTGTTGGTGGAACATCGTAAACTCAAAAGACACTCATCACCCAATACATATTTCGCGAGGAATCAGTCTTCATAACTAAACAATTGATTTTTTCCTCATTTTATTACGTTACTTTGTTAATGGGAAAATTACCTGGATTGACACCACAAACGTTTGAGGCTCTGATTTCTACTAATCATTCCATTATTGGAATTCAAATGAACTTTTAAGTGAATGAATATGTAGTGTTTTACTCATTAGTAGATTTCAACAAGATTGTCTCGAGCGTCACTTCGGAAATTATAGACAAATGAGTGACGGTCGTTTCCTCATTGGTCTAGCGAAGTTGAAACATCAGAACGCATTTTGAAATTGAAAATAATAGCCCAAGTGAAATTATGTCAATAATGCAAAAAGAAGCCATCAATAGCAATCTCGAAGCTCTCGTTATTGATCCTGATAAATTGCTTGATTTAAATGAATTTGAACAGGAAGTTGCATTTTACATCTTGTCCAAAAATATAGTGACTGCTGTATATGCAATGATGTTGATGAAAGTGTTACAGAAAGGTATATGGATTACACAGCTTCTCTAAATAGAGATAGTCTTCATTTTCTTTTTCTAAATTTGTTAGCTATTGTTTTGGAGTTGTTTAAGAACAATCTGCACAATATTGTATTGATGCTTAGAAAATGTTATCACAAGTATTTGGCGGAAACAACGATATGCAATCACATTGCAATATCTGCTATTGCTTTGGTAGTAGCAAATGTCTATTTTAACAACCTCCAAAAGAAGCTAAAAGAGAAGGCGCGTTCAAATCTAAAAAGCAATGTTGATGATTTTAAAAAATATACTTTGCATTTTTTACTGTAATGGTGTATGCATTTTAATTTGCTTATAGGTTTTGCAATTAAATTGTTTAAGTGTAGCTTAATACAATAAATATTAATTTTCTTAAACAAAGATACGTTAAATTATTTTTGAGTGCGTACAAACAAGTTAAGCTAGGTAGTTACATAAATGGCCTCAAATTTTTTCTATTCTCTGCATATCGCTGGGCCGTGTGTTATAAGAAGGCCTTAATGTAGATTCAACACACTTTACACGTAACAAACAATCTGTGATGATTTGGGGTGTCATAACTACGAATGGGCGCGCTGGTCTGCAATTTGTTCCTCACAACGAGACAGTTCCAGCCAAGGCCTACCTCAAAATAATTCAGGAGAAAGTTCCCATGTTTATGCTGTTTCACAGAACATCTGTACTACAACAAGATGGTGTGAAACAGTGGATTGCATCCCAAGACTTTCAGCTGTTTGAGAACTGCCGGAAAACTCCCCAGACATCAACGTCATAGAAAATTGCTGGGATCACATCAAAACTGTCTGAGGAAGCGCCAATGCACATCACTCGACGATCTGAAGGAGCAAATTAAAGTGATATGGTGCACAGAGATTACTAATGATTATTGTAGAAAGCTGATCGAGTCAATGTCAAATCGCAATGCTGCATGTTTGGCCAATAATGGCGAACATACAAAATATTAGTGAGTTTTTCTGAATTAACTATTTACTTTCTACACGGTGTTATCATATTGTTTCTACATTGCGTTTTTTAGTGTAAAATACAAAAATTTCTAAATTTGGAAAGTGTTCCCAAACTTTTGGCCAGTACTATATATATATACATATATAATATATATATATATATATACAGTATATATATATATAGAAACAGGAGTTAATTACTCGTTTCATATTGGGAAACGTACCTGCCAAAAAGCAACGGCGGCAAAGGGTTGATTAGGAATTAGTAGCCCAATTACCTAAATGCAAACTTTTGTAAAACTTAAAAATGATATTTGAATATTCAAAAATTCACCAAGAAACTTACCAAAATTGATCCGAAGGGGACAAATCCTAAATATAATCATTCAAAAATAAGATAGCAAGAATTTTCATAATTAGTAGTAACCCTTATTTGCTATATATACTATTTCAATTTCTAGAAAATGAGTTTTTTTTAACAAATTCACACTCATTTTTGCATTTGTAACAATAATTTCAGTTCCTTCAAATCTGCTTACAAATATTTAGAAACATTTCAGCATTTCAAAATGCAGCTGACAACAATGAACCTCTTCGTGGCCTGGAGATGCCAATCACGATAAGAATTCAATATGTAAACAGAATCCTACAACCTAATTCAAATAATTGACCCAACCCAGTTGTCAATCATCGATGAACTTGATATGCACACAATTCATTTCATGACTTTCGTTCGTAATTATATTTAGCGCATTTTATATTGCAATTACCTTTTAACACAACTTCAAAGTTACTGCTGAATTGACTTAGTAATGACCCATTATCAAAGAAATTTGTGTTACTCGTCGTCATTGTTTACTTGATTATCCTTAGAATGTGACGAAAAAAGCAAGAAAAAAGAACGAAAACAATCATTAGCTATATATTAGAGTTGCATACGTACCACAAATGTCACGGTTGCAACTGCTATGTATTTGGCATCAGTTACATATTCATCTATAATTACAAATGGTAATACTAAGCTGATTCGGTCATTTCAATTTTGAGTGTTTTATTAGAGCATGGACCTATTATACTCACATCACAAAAATACTTCCACAGGCTCTGAGAGGCTTTTGAAATAGCAGTTTGTTTCATCTCATCTATCAGGAAACTATATCATGAAACTACGATTAATATTCAATTACAAAGATATCAGAAACTGAAACACTTATTCCAAAAGTCTCTCAGAGTATGCGGAAGAATTTTTGTGCTATTCAACTTACTTCAAGATATTTTTAAACAAATCGCTTTTAACAAGAATTTATACACATTCAAACAGTTCGTCAGAAAAAAAAGGAAAAGCAAAATTATCACCTCATCTGTTTTTGCTTTCCACACAGTCTTTACACATGTGTTTTATGTAAATAAGTAAGATAGACTTGTAACTTGTCACAATAATTATGTGCATGAAGACTGAAATGATAAGAAACTTAAAACCATTTTAAAATATAATAAAACTAAAAGTGCATTTGGATAAAATACTTCGAACTTATGCGTACAAATGCAAACGAATTGCTGGCCGGTGTCCTTATTCTGCAATTTCATTGATATTGCTTGTTACATGAAATTTGTTATATATGTCCATCACATAAAACTGGAAAATCATGCAGGCGAAGGCTCTTTCTTGAGGACTTGGAGCTCACTAGAGCAAAGATAGAACCTAACATGAGAAAAGCGAAAAATGCGTTAAATGAAACCTAAATGAAACCGCTATGAAAATCGAAGAAACCATTGAGGTTTGTATTCAGATATGATGAAGCAATATGTAAGCAACATCCTAGTATCAACCAGAAAACTTTTATATGTATTGGTACCATTTCTGCAGTTAAAGACATGAATTACTTTAGTACTACAGTATTTGAATTTAGTCAAAACCCCATTCTTTTAAATCCAACGCCAGACATTTTAGTCCAGGCCATACAATTTCACTTTAAACTCTTAAAATAAATTTAAATATACTAATAATATCTACGAGATAATCAATATATTTACATTCGCAAATATGCCTTTTGAATCCTATTTTAATCAGACGAGCCAATTCTATATAT
This sequence comes from Hofstenia miamia, assembly GCA_900660155.1. NCBI lineage: Eukaryota > Metazoa > Xenacoelomorpha > Acoela > Hofsteniidae > Hofstenia > Hofstenia miamia. The sequence goes on along the minus strand of CABFPE010000039.1, from coordinate 846,465 downwards.
TTATTGAAGATGGTATAATTATATGTCTTAAAAAATTAGCATTATGGACATTAAATTTATTTAAGGATCCAGTAGCAAAAAATAGCTACAGAATTCAATTCGAGTTAGCATGAAAATAACTCACTTATGTGAGTAAGAAGGATTTAGCAATAATCAGAAGCGAATTTGAAAAGGAATTAGTATTGAAATTTTAAATTCTGCAATAAATTTGCATAATTTATGCAAATTTATGCATAGTGTTGTTTTGTTAATTTACACTTAGTAGAAACATGATAGTATGTTTTGATCTGTTTAAATAAAAAGCAATGTTTATTTTGCACAATATTTGTGGTAAAAATAGTCATATTTTTTTCAAAACTATATTTTCACTTAAAAAAACTGATATTTTTACTTTTGAAAGTAATGATGTATAACCAAATGAGTGAAACAATTTAGATTTAAGCATTATCATAATTCACAAATAATATTTGCAGTTAAAAATTAATGATAAAATTGCTTAAAAAAACTACTTTTAGTAAAGTTGCAACCGAGGATGAAGTTTATGCTCAGATATATAGCGTAGAAAACATATAATATTTTAAACAATGAAACTTCTTCTATACATTCATTAATTTCTGATATAGTTGCCCATTCAAAACAATTATTGACAAAAAATTATAAGTGGAAAACATACCAGTTATATGAACAAGGATCTAATTGCAATTTTCAATGAAAAAAAAATTCTAAAAAATTTTATTATAAAATAAAAATGCATTTCAATTTAATTTAGATAAAAGCATCTACAAATAAGCAAAATTCAAATATTCGTTAGCGATTTGCTATTATCACTCACATATTTCTTTGATAAGATTAAACATGAAAATGATTATTTTTAAAGACTTATTTGTACTTCCATCAACATTCAAATTTGATTTGTCGATTTCCGCTTGACAGAGAAGCAAAAAGGAATAATCAAATATTGAATTGAGTGCCAAAATATTATTGTATGGCGCTTGGCTTAAATTTTATGGTGCTCGATTTACAAAGTATGACGTTTATTCTAAATTCAACGGGAAGTACTGTAGTATCAAATATATCATCTCAGCGATTGCGATAATTTGAAAATAAGGAAATGCTATTCAAAATCTTACCACACATTCTGAATGGTGCAAGAATTTTTTCTCCGGTATCTGGATGATAAACAGCCTAAAAATGCGTTAAAAATAAAATTCCTAAGTATATTTTCAAATTCACAAAATGAAAAAATGAGTGTCTGAATGATTAATAGCAACAACTTGAATACTCATTTTAAAATCTATGCTAAACTTAGATTTGACTAGAAACTTCGTAAAATGAAGAAATAAGTAGGGTAAAAGTTCAAAAAGCGAATGATTATAGCTATATTATAGTGAGATGGGACTTTCATTTATAATTTGATGAGCATAATTATTGTTTATAAATTGGAATCCCGTCAAATAATCTAACTTTAAAATTCCCTCTGAGAATCGTAACATACAAAAATAGTCCAATAGATTATTCTAAATGTTGATACAAAAATGCGGATCTCCGACCAAAATATAATAAAAAAAGTTGCAAATATCTTCCCATTGCCGGTTAACAACATTGAAAAATCTCGCATTTATATTTCTGAATAGCAGAACTCATTTTCAAAATTAAAATAATCATAAAAACATATTTCTTGCTATCATAAAAATTTTTCTAGTATTATTAAATTACAATTATGTAATGCAAAGCATTTGAAAGACAGCAAGTAAGCACAAAGTTGAAAATCTCTGATACATGAGAAAGCGGATTTCGCAATGATAAACACCATTATTATTTTTTCAGTTCATGTTTTAGTAAAGATTAAACAATACAATCTAACAAAAAGAGACATGCTGAAACGTGTACTTACTTGGAGAGTTTACCTAAAATTACCTGAAAGTTGGCGTTACATACATATAAAACGGATTGTTTGCAGCAAGATAAAAAAGCTACGCGGTAAAATTCCTTTAAAGCAAATTCAGCGATTCATAAAAACCACCGAAATTTAAATCACTTGTCGAATTTTTTTACATATAAATACTTCAGAACAAACATGATTTACAAATCAATTATGAACTACACATTAACATACTTGGTAAACTCGCTGGGCTTCCCACAACTAAATAACAAAATAGCAATTTGACAGAATGGTAGATTATACCTCTCCATTTGTGGCTTTTATTGAATCTTTGTCGGACTTGTATTGTTGTATTAGCTTGGCGTGCTTCTCTAATGTATGCTAAATGTACAGTTGCTAAAAACAAAAACATTTAGGTACTAAAAAATAAAAATGATCTATTAATGTTTATACCAATTCGGACTCAAACTATTTACTTAAGGTTACTCGTCAATGAAAAATGGAAATGTTTTATCTCAGATGTCAGGAATGTGGTTTTACTCGTCATGTAACACTAAGACGGTTGTTTGCCTTCAGGAAATTTATATATATATATATATATATAATCCAAGGTTTTTTAAATTATATGTGTGCGTAATTTTTCCACGCATTTCAGCAACTTTTTTGTGTCACAGAATTTAGATATATGGACTAGTAGAGAGATAATTTTGAAATTTATTGAAAAATTGACTAATTTGGCACCTAATTATGTAAATTCTCAATAACTAAAAAACCTAACCACTAGATATCACCACTGTTGAGGGCATATGACCTGAAAATCGAATTCTACGTATCCCAAATAGCTAAAACCCAGAAAGAAAAATCGTCCTACATCAAGAAAACACACAAACTGTTCAGTAGCGACGAACCTTAAAATCCAATTGAGTAATGATAAAATATTTAAATTACTTCAACAAAATTATTAATAAAACCTACACGTGGAGTCAGTAGAATTCTCGAGTCAGTTAATTGAAGACAATTTCGCCATCGACCATAAAAAGTAGTCTAAAAATATGTAAATACATTTTGAAGAAAAAGCATACCAAATCAAACTTTGTACCGCCTAAGACGAAAGGCAAATTGTCGTCTTGCATTCTAAAAGAAATAATCCCATTAAGATAGTGACAAAGAAATCCATGTAACAAACTTAGTAGGTGCTTTTTATGACAAGTATTTGCAACATTTAAAATCGCAGTTTTATCGACATACAGTAATCAAGGCGAATTGAGAACAGAGTGGTAGTTGATTGCAACAATGAAGCATAGAATAGCAACACAGAATTTTGAGGTGGACCCCTAGCTAAAAGAGAAGAGGAAGAGATAAATGAATTGATTTTGACACATTGACGACAGGTGGTGAGACAAAATTGAAAAAATTCAAAGAAATCCGCATCAAAGCCAAATACGTAACTTCTCAAGAAGAATGGAATGAGCGAGCCGATCAAAAGCTTTAGAAATGTCAAGCAAGCTAATGCAACAAAGATTATTACGATCAGAGTAAGTTTTGAATTACGTATTGAAATTATGTCATAATGTTAACCTTAAACTGTTTACGTTCTTTTAATTGAACAAACCGTTTTCTCCACATTTTCAAGCAATTTAGGACCTAAGATATGGACACAACTATTCATGAACTGGCTTAAATTTAATGTTGAAAATTTGTAAACGTTTATTGCTATGCCTGAAGTACTTCACTATTTTTCATTTAAATTTCTAATTTTATTATTCTTAGTATTATCATAAAGTTCAGGTAATCAAGGAGTGAAGCCCTGATTCTTTTTCAAAAATCCACCAAAAAACAATTATTCATTGCACATAAGTGCTTTGCATAGCTTCAGGTATTCCATTTTATAGGCATTGTCAAAGTCAATAGTAGAATTCTCATTTCCTTTTTGACATATTGCTGTAAACCAGAAATCCGGAAAAATGTATATATACATATATATATATATATAAAATATATATATATATATATA
>CABFPE010000039.1:818926-830484 GCA_900660155.1 Hofstenia miamia | reverse complement strand
ATATACATATATATATATATATATGTATATATATATACATATTTATATATATATATATATTTATTTATTTTATCTTACTCTCTGTATGCTTTCAATATTTATTTCTTGCTCTATGTACTTTTTCAAAAAAATGAAAATTTTTTTTCATTTATTTCTAGCTTGTGTGGTTTTTTTATAATAATTATGTACAGAAATGTTATTTACAAGCTATTATCCTGAACACTATTTAATCCAGACATTGTTTAATCCTGATATCTTAGTAGTTTGCAAATATTTAAATAATTAAGTTTATATTATGTAGTAATAATGAAATAATTTAATCTGAATCAGTGATTTGCTCATATTTTTCTATTTGTTGCTATCCACACTCTCAATTCTGGTTTAACTGAAATCTAAAATTATGGTAAAACCTTAGCAAATTTTAAGTTATATGATAGTATTGACCATTAACATTTTGCCATTTATCAAAACTTTTTGCTTAAGTAAGCAAGATTAATCATATTTACAAGCAAATTGGCCAATCTGGACTTAAAAATCATTACTAACTTTTAGCAATTTTTAATATAGTATTTAATATCACAAATAACAAACAATTGCTTAACAACAACATTTAGCTTTATTGTATTAGTTGACTTTAATCTGCTGATCTCTTATTTGTCTATCTGGAAATAAAATATTTTTAAGCAACATAAAATATGTTCATCTTTACTATTTCCAAAATATTAAAATACAATCAATCTTTACTTAATTCTCTCTATCCTTTGTATTTAATATTTATATAGATTTATATAGATTTATTAAATTTACAAGCAATCTGCCTAATCTGGATTTCAAATCCTTTGAAAATTTTAACAAATAATAATTGCTATTTATTAATTTATTCATTTATTTTCTATAATAAAAATCTTGTTGTAATTACAGTGACCAATTTTAATTACCATTCAATTGACCAATTAGCACAATTACTTAAAGGTGATAAATAATTAATTATACAAGGGATTTATACCTCACTCACTGTACGGTGGGATTTTTTACTTGCCTCACTTTCCATACACCTAAATTAGCATTGTCATAGTACAAAGAGCAATATATATATATATATATATATATATGTATATATATATATATATCTATGGGATTTGTATCCACTGCCCACACTCTCTAATTTTCCACAGTATCAGCATCTCAAGAAATTTGAATCACTTTAATTACAAACCACTAAGTGGAGAAAAACTAAATTGATTTGCTTCAAAATAAGTGTTGTGTGATAATTCAATTTACAAATTCATTACATGTTTTACAACAAAGTGAAAAAGTGTGGTTTAAACAAGAAGGCTTAGTCAGCAATAAATCTTCTTAGAGGGTTTTATAGATTCATAGATTTTGGTGTAAAACATGTTTGAATTAGACACTTTCAATTTTTCTATTGGAGAATTGACATTGAGAATAAAATTTTTGAAAATCCTTGCAAATTCTTTAAGAGATCAACAATATAATATGCAATAATGAAATGTCAAGCAAAACCTTCCTGACAGGAATTGATCATAGAGGCTTTTCTAGATGATAAAGAAACGTCAGAATTTATTATTTTATTGTCTCATTAATATATTAACATAGCAAATTTCATATGCATGAAATTGAAGATAATATTTCTCAGATTATTAAATGAACCAAATTTCTTCATATGACAAGAATGTGGTGTATTGTTATATTTTGCTTAAATTTTTCATAAATAAAAGTAAATGGTTCAAATCAAAAAGAATTAATTGTTTCTGTTATATTTATTTTCTAATATATACCTAGTCCAATTGCAAATTAACAGAACTTAGAAATTATAAAGAACCCTCCCAAACTAGCCTCTAGACTAACACCCCCTTCAAAAGAATTTTTGATGCTCTTTCTGAAATACTTTATTACATGAACATCAGTTAAGAATTGACTGAACTATGATCTTCCAAAGATTGGGTATATGAAATGAAGAAATTTTATTAAAGACAGTCATACTATAAATTTTTTTTAAGAAACAAGTTGTTTGAATTGACTTATAGATTGTGTAGACTTTGTAAGGCAAAAACTTGTGAACTGTTTGATGAAAAGTAGTTAGAAAATCTAACACTCTTAATGAAATTATGACCATAAAATTGGTAAGTTATAAACACAATAAAACAATACTTGGTTGTGGTGGGTGAGTTAGTAAGGCCTGTTAAAAAATAGTTCATTACTCACTATATTTGGATGAATTTCTGCTCTCATCTCAGTGGTGATGGTTATGGGTACACAAGGTGGACTTGATCCACCTTGAAAAATATAATATTAAATGGCAATCAATACTAAACTCTATCCCAGTTAATAAGTAAACTGGTTTTTTTAGAAAGTATTATGTAATAAAAATGACGATTTCAATTGATCTCATTTATTGCTCTAAAAATGGGGAAAATGTATGAATTTTAAAAAATAAGAATTAGTTTATCATAGAGCTATTCAGCACACATTGAATGATATTTAAACTTTGTCCATATAATAGAAACTCATGGAGTAATAGGTATCAAAAGTTGGGCTACTCCATTACTTATTATAATTAAATCTTACAAAAGTGAAAAATTGATAATTTTGTTTGGCCAACACTGTGCAAACAGTGTAGACAAATTCGAAAAATGAAAAATAGTTTCACATGCAACTAGTCAGCGTGCATATCTTGAGATATAACAGTAGTCCACAACTTTTGAAGTCACAGAGTATTAGCTTTCCAAATGCATCAGTCTATGTCATTTAGTAGAAATTTGAAAGTTGTAATTAGTGTTAATTACTCAAAGGGAATAGTAATTAAAAATATGCTATTAGATTTTTCATATAAAACTGAAGGTGCTCTAAAGAATGTTGGAAACAACTAAGGAGTATTGACTGTCTAAACATTTAATAGCTAGCATATAAAATTCAACAAGAATGCTGCTAGATGAGACAGTGGAGGTGTCTGGCATTATGTGCAGGGTGTACCACACCAAATGCTGAAGGTTAAATTAATCAAGTAGGCATTTATCAGTATTTTGACAAAATTGTAAAAAGGGTGTATCTTAGCATACTATATACTGTTTGATAGAGTAACACAGGCGTAAGTTGTCTTAAGGTTTAGAATTGTAGCTATAACATTGAATGGACTGAATATAAAAAACCCATAAAATATGGAAATTTTCTTGCATAGTAGGCTATTTTTAGTAGCCCATATAAATTGGTCAGTTTCTATCATATTTTTAAAATTGTTGCATCATTTGATTTTTGATTGATAAATCTAAAAAACCATATTTTTTTTGATTTTGAAAATTTATAGAGCATCTGTATGTAAAATTTGAAAAATAGCATTATTTTAAAAAATTGGCCAGCTTCAAGGAGATATGCAAGATGATTGAAGTGCCATTAGAGTGGTTAAACTGAGATAAAGTTCATCTCACAGCCCACAACACCCATTGTAGGCACTATTTCATTAATTCCAAACACTTGTTGCTCAAAAGGTGTACTATATCATTTTATTCCACCTTTGCAAACATGCTTATTTTTTTATTGGCCATTGGTTTACAATATTGCATACATATTGCTTAAGAGAAAGGTGGATGAAGGCAATTTGGTCTGTTTTGTGATGAACAATTCTGATTGGATACATTGTAAATTTGGAGCTCAACACCAAGTGGCAAAAAATTACACTACAAATTGTACTTACTGCTGTAATATTTGTTTCTATTTGTTAATATTTTATTTCCATTGTAGGTAAACTAGCTATCTCTATCTACATTGTTTTTGTAATATCATAGTCTGCTTATTTATTTCAAAATTGGGGTAATAAATTAAACTCTGTACCAATTAATAAGTAAAGTTTTATATTAATAATTGAGTTTTATTAGTGTAAATACCATGGTTTTGGCTTGAATTAGATAGCTTAGGATCTTGTGCATATTATAAAAAAATGAAAATCAAAACTTGAAATTATATTTGTATTTAGATCATACAACCTCATTTTCCTAATAAACTGGTTTACTTATTAACTGGGACAGAGTTTAGTATTGATTACCATTTAATATTATATTTTTGAAGGTAGATCAAATCCACCTTTCCCACCCATAGCTGCTGCTGCTACTGTAAAAAAGAGCTTTGTAATTTATAAATACTTGTATATTATGCAATAGTTATTTTTAATATTAAAACTTGCCAAAAGAGCTATAGAGGTTCTCCAGGATGTTGTAAAGAACTTGCAAATCAGATGAAAATACATGAACTAATTACTCTCTAAATTAAGACTCCTTGCTTATTGTTTCTAGATAGACTGAAACAAACATCTCAAGAAATTTGAATCACTTTAATTGCACACCAAGAAGGCTTAGTCAGCAATAAATCTTCTTAGAGGGTTTTATAGATTCATAGATTTTGGTGTAAAACGTGTTTGAATTAGACACTTTCAATTTTTCTATTGGAGAATTGACATTGAGAATAAAATTTTTGAAAATCCTTGCAAATTCTTTAAGAGATCAACAATATAATATGCAATAATGAAATGTCAAGCAAAACCTTCCTGACAGAAATTGATCATAGAGGCTTTTCTAGATGATAAAGAAACGTCAGAATTTATTATTTGATTGTCTCACTAATGTATTAACATAGCAAATTTCATATGCATGAAATTGAAGATAATATTTCTCAGATTATTAAATGAACCAAATTTCTTCATATGACAAGAATGTGGTGTATTGTTATATTTTGCTTAAATTTTTCATAAATAAAAGTAAATGGTTCAAATCAAAAAGAATTAATTGTTTCTGTTATATTTATTTTCTAATATATACCTAGTCCAATNTCTCAGATTATTAAATGAACCTAATTTCTTCTTATGTGACTTGTTTGATGCAATCCAGAATAATTCATTTTATCCAAAAAATTTTGCATTGCACATTTGGAAAATTTCTTATGTATGAATTTCAAGTTTTTTCAAAAAACTTATTTTTGACTTGTATCTAGCACATTTTGCCATAGTATTTTTCGCCCGTATATATTTTTTGTATCCAGCACCTTGTAGATCTTTTAAAATTTTATATCCAAAGCCTGTATATGTATATATATGCAATGCTGGGCATTGATTTATTTGGGCATGTTCTACTTCTTTTTAGCAAAAACTGACCAAACAAATAGTATTAATTAGAGGTACAAACCCATATTCAACTTTATTTTAGTTAAAAAATAATAAGAACTTAATGTTGGACATTGGTTTTGACAACTAAGAGCAAAACATAATAAATACTATTTTTAATAGTCTGAAATTACAACATCACATTAGGTTGCTTTTTGGTTGTTTTTTATGAATGAAACAGAAACATTTTGAGGTTGTTACAATGCTGTCACATGATTGTTTTAGCATTACTTTTATATGCAAAAAAAAATTTATATTGCTAAGCTGTTCAAACATTACATTTAAACAAACACAAGCCCAACAAAGGGTAGACAATTATCTTTGAGATACTGTTAAGCATATTCAATACAAACATTTGTTAAAGATTTAAATGAATGTCTTATATATAAATGATAACAATGAGCATAAAAATCTGCCAAATTTAACAAAAATTTAAAACTCTAAAATTAGGCACAATTTTGTAAGAATACTTTCTTAAGTTGTGAAAAATCTCTTCATCTTAATTATAACTTATGCTATTTAACAGTCAATATCAAGATGTCCAAATATTCATGAATAAATTATTTTGAAAATTCACTTATCTGGTATATTATATTTTTTACAAATTAAAAATTTCCAAAAAGGTTTTGCAAATCCTTCTTTTTATAAAAGGATCTAGTAATAAAACTAACAAAAAGAGTTTTATTTGCAAGCATCTGCTCACTGATTATTTTTTATTAAAGTTGTTATTATGATGTTAGTGGTTGCTGCAACAACCAAAAGTATGAAACAACTATAAACAATGTAAAAACAACCAAAATTGTTATCTGGGTATATACTCACAACCATGATTGTTACTAGTTGCTGTTATCTAAGTCTTGGAGGATTATTACCCAAATGGAATTTGTTTGCTTTGACAGGATGGTAAGTAAGTGAAAGTTAGTCTATTAATTTGGAATCTGTAAGTTCTTTATTTCTTAGGAAATAGATAATGAGAATATTCTTCAGTGACAAACTTATTTGTGTTTGTAGCACAAGATTTTCTTTATAAGTAATTATTGTAGCATCTTCTACCAGGCATTGATATCCATTTCCTCAATTATTACAATATGAATGTCTGGTAAATTAGCAGGTAGAGATGTGCTGTTCTTAAACTGCTAAGCCTTTATATTACTAAACTCCAATAACTACAATTAATGGATGACATAACAAACACTGTTTAGGTGAGAAATCTTTGCAGTATCTTTGACAGCTGTTAGATGGTTGGGTATCTGCCAGAAGCTAGTTTCCAAATCAATTAACAACAACTTCTAACAATTGCCATTGAGTAGTTTCCAACACTCAGCTCATTGAAGCAACTTATGTGTACCCTAACCTAGCTTGGTGCTTACTCAAAGCTCAACACAATTTGACTTAGTTTCATTTTGTAAAATTTACTATATATTTGCATCCATGATTGTTATTAGCTGCTTGTTTAAATAAATACATGATTAGCCATTACCAAAATATATTGGCTTTACTTAAATAAGATAGATAAGTAGCAGCTTCCTAACCTATATGTAATATATGATACATACAAGGTCACATTATCAGTCATGTTATTGTCAGAACTTTAGACCTACTTCAAATATAAATATAAAACCCTAGGTTTGGATTACCAGCCTTATATCAAGTTCATTATTGTTCAAACATGTAAGAAGGAATTGATAGTTAGCTAGACAGGAATAAAAACTCCTAATCATATACCTAACTTAAGTGCAGGTTCATAGTTTGGAACAAGGAACCAAGAATCATTTCCATTGTGGGATCCTCACTACTACTGAACACTAACTGTTTAGCTGAACATTATAATTATTAATCAAACTCTATTAAACTAAAGATAAGAATTCCAAAGAACATACTTCAAAGACATTCACAATGGTTTTGCTCTATTTATATTCAAACTCAAAAAGTTCCTGTTGATTTAAATTTTAAATTTTTTCTCTTACAAAATGGCTAAAAATAATGAAAGCAAGTTCGCCCCCTTTGGTTTGCCAAATTAGTAGAATTGACAAATACTAATTGTTAATTTTTTCAATGATAATTTCTTAGTTGCATTATACAAATGTAATTAAGATGATAATTAATTTATAATTCCATTCTAATCAAGTTTAATTTGATCTTAATTCTTCTTTAACTTACTTTCTTTCTTTATCAGCTTAGTAATTTTGGATTATGCTACATTATATGATGTAGGTCAGTGAGATGAAATTCATTGTCAAAGCATGTTTGCACAGTAATGCAGAAGTATGACCTGTTCATGTCTTCTTACATTGAGTGTGTGTAATAGATAAGTGTACAAAGTATGGGTAGAGAGTTTTGTTTCCAACTGTTGAAACACATGAACAATGTTGTTTGTACATGTATTGTTCCTTAGATCACTGTCAAGATGCTGATCATTGACTGGAAGCTGAGGATAAGGGGAGCATGAGTGATGATGTTTCTTTGATTGTGGTGAGACAATTAGTTGTCACACTGCCTCTTCTTGAATATTAGAAAGTAAAGTCTGCTTAGTATGCAGAGTATGTTCAGTGCCAATTTTTGACCCCTCTGTGAATTGGCTATCTTTGCTATGCTATGGATAGGAACTCTGTGAGGTTGAATAACTGCTCAATCCGGCTCTGCTCTCTATTCTGTACTATGGGGAGGAGGAGGGGTTCAATGCATCAACTTGATATGCAGTTGTTTGTGATAGTGTCATTGCTCCTGTAATAGTAATGCAGTTTTCACCAGCATCTAATCTGTCTGTCAGATGTAAGGTTGGACTCCTATTACAGTGTGTGTGCCACATTCTATGTATACAGTTGGACAGCTGCTCTGGTGGTTAACTCTGCTGTTTGGCATAGGGCTCTTTTCATCTTCCAGTAAACTAAACAGAGAATTTTAAAGGGTATCCCATTTTCAGGATTGGATGTGTCAGTTGTGCACAACCTGTGGTTAGTCAATGTGTGTAATGGCTTAATGACAACTTTGGGATATGTTGCTGAACTATCATATTGTTTCTCAGAGACATTATCTAGCTCAGACATGTTAAAGTATGTGTCATTATTGCTATTTATTAATTTGATTTCTTTCTTTTTTATCAACAATTGTATTTTCAATGTCTTTGATTGTATATTTTAATGATGGGAAATTTCATGTTTACCAATGTCTAATAAATATTTATTGTGATCTAGAACTTTAGTGATAGTGTAGAAACCAGACCAGTATGTGGCTAACTTTTGTGTTTGTTTGCCATCTGCTATTTGACTAGTGTGAAGGAATAAACTTTGTCTATACAAATGTTTGTTATAATTGCAATTTTGTCAAATTGCACTTTTCTTATTAAATGTGCAGATAGTCATGTGAACTTCCTGTAATTGTTGTAAAAGATGTTTGATGTAATTGTTTGTAAACATTTGTTTGTATTTTTTGTATTACATGATTAACACATTAGCTGCTTCATGACTGAATGTGGCTTTGAAGGGTGTCATTCTAGTTGTAGAGTGTACAGAGTTGTTCAATATTAAAGAGGACAATTTCATTTGGAGCAGATGATGTTAATTTCTGCACTTCAGTACATTGCATTGGAAAGGGTGATGTGTTGGTAAGAACACATGTCTTGCATTTATCAATAATGTTGTATACAATGTACTATAGCCCAATGCAAATAAATTGTGTATTTTCTGTTTGGATTACACTAATGTGTCCTCCTCCACAAAATTTTCTTGTACTATCTCTTTTATTATAAGCTGGAAGTACAATGCAGTTGTGATGCTACTAATGACAAACAGAAGGCATTAGCTGTTATTTTCCATTTGTAGGAGTTGAAGTATTTTGTTAATGTGTTGCTTAGTGTAACTTTTGGATTTTCTATTTTATCTATAATTTGTTGTAATTGTACATCATTACATTCATGCTTTACTATCTCTTGCTCAGATATCTCTTCCTTTAATTGGATATTTAAAATGGAATGGCCTTGCTGATCTGTGTTGACTACCAGAAGTTTGTCATATGAAGATTTTGGTTTCAATTGTATGTTCCTCACCAATAGCTTCTCCCACACTAATTATATTGAATTTAAATACTGATGTGTGTTTAGTTAAGATGGAATTTAATTGTTGAATTTCAGCTAAAAATAGAGGTGGATGAGTCTCATTGTTAATTGTTGTAATGGTGTTAGTCTCATTGTTGAGATCTGCCATTTCCAATGAGAGGACAGGTTTTGATTTAGCATTTAAAACAGTAATGATAGTTGTAGATTGTAGAACATGGTTAGTGGTTTCAATAATTAATGTACAGTGACTAAATTTATTATTCACAATAGTGAATTCAAAATTATTATTGACTTCCTTAGTGTCAAGGTAATTTCCTGATGCATTAATTAAGGAATGCTTGTGCAGTTTAATGTGACTTATAGTAAGGGTGTCCACAATGATAGATACTGAGGCACCAGTCTCTACTGTTGTTTGGATGATGATCCTATTTATTGTTAGTGGTATTGTATTCTTATTCAAATTTATTGTCACAAGGACTGTTTCTGCATAGCTGTGAGTTGGCACTCTTAGTAATTTAAATCCTCCTTGAAATCTGAGTTGGATTCATATATGTAGCTATCATCTGTGTAGTAGCAAACTTCGTCTGCAATCAGGTGAATGGTTTTAGTACAATTAGGGCTGTTGTGTCTTTTTTTCCCACATTTTTTACAACAGATATTATTCAGGTTGATGGATTTCAGAGTTTTATTACTGAATGGTGATTCAGACTTGGTGTTGGTGTTAATAACAGATGGTAAGGAATTTCTTGTTGTTCGCTTATTGCTTTTTGGAATAAACATTTTGTTGTTATTGTTTAATTGTATTTGGTTAGCAATTTTAGTGTAGTTATTGATTTGAAGGTTTGCTGCAATGGCTTTCCTAATAAACGTTGATTGTTTATCTTCCAGACTGCATTTCCACTCAAATCAGCTACAGATTGGCAGTGACATGCCATAAGTAAAGTGTGTGAATAAATCATGCAATAAGTATTCATTAGATGTATGACTAAGTCTATAGAGGCATTCAACTTGTAAGATATGCTCCTCAATGTCTTCGTTTCTGGTAGACTGTGTTGTTGAGTAAAATGTTGTATTGATTACATGCTTTTGGGGCATGGAAATGGTCGTAGAAATTTTGTATCAACAATTCATTATTTGATTTGATAGACATGCATTATGTTAAATAGTAATTGTAGGCTTTGCCAGTTAAAATGCTTGAAAACTGGGCAATTGCATGTTTTTGTTCAGTACATTGAACTGTTAAATTTTGTTCATAGAAAAAGAACAATTCCTTGAACCTAGGAGAAGTGCCGTCAGCTTTGCCAGAAAAGTGGCGTGGAAGCATTTGTAGTTTTAAAATTTCATCAATTGCTACCAGCAGTAAATTTTGCTTTACAGCATCATTTTAATTATTCCATCTTGTTTTTGGCGCAGCACTATTTCAAATCTACACAATACAAGAATGTGTTAGAATAGTTATTCCTATGATCAATTATGAGTTTGTTACAGCAGTAAAAAACGGCTTGCAAAAGAAGGATTTCAACATAAACCTACAGATAAAACAATTCGGCTTTTGTACAAGAGGTTTTTGGAGACATGTTCTGTTGAAGACCAAGGTACGACCAGGGAGAGCAAATTCGTCAGTAAATTCGGAAAATGCACAAGTTCTTATAATTTTAGAAAATAAATTTTCCACAATTTGTGATATGCTTGATATATCGCTTGGCTATACATTTACCATCCTCAACAAAATGGTGAAATACAAACCCTATGAGCTTTAATTACATATCATAAACTCTCTGACTTGATTTTATAGATTCTTGCCAGGAAATTCTTAATGAGAATGTGAAAACTAACAATATGAAATGGTGCTGAAGCTAATACCAAGTTTAATGTAAACTGTTCATTGTGTATATGTTTCAGTATTAATAGAAAAATATTTTTGATGTTATAAATATATAAAAATACATGTAGATGATAACTTTTTGAAAGTCCTGTATATATATATATATATATATATACATATATATATATATATATGTATATATATATACATATATATATATATATATATTTTCGTAACTAACTAAAATAAGGTAATATACCATTGCTAGTTACTGCAAATCAAAGTGAAAAACCACAAAAACTACAATTTTTGAAATTGACACAAAATATTTAATACAAAACTGACAGATTTTCAATATTTAATAAATGAAATTTAAAGTAATCTTTTGCATTTAAAATAAATTTAACTTCAAGGTTAATTTAAGGGTTAATATAAAGGGCAGTCACTCTATTTTAGTAACATTCAATAGTGCAATCTGATATATATATATATATATATATATATATATT
>CABFPE010000039.1:799995-818779 GCA_900660155.1 Hofstenia miamia | reverse complement strand
GTATATATATATATATATATATATATATATATGCTTCCCATATTACAACAGCTAGGCTAGTTAAAAAATATTCTGCTATTTTCGAGTTTTGTTATGCTAACTGCGCCACCAAAATCCTGATTGTATGTTTTCACAATAAAAATCCTTGCATTAAAATTCTTCTAATATAATTTTTAATGTTATTTTCAGTTGTAAATTCAGTATTTTTAATCATAGCAATTGTTTTTAAATCAAAGAGGCATAGTTCTTAAATAAAATATAACGCACTTAAGAACAGAAACTGCGAATGAAAGCTTTGTAGTTTCCAATGAATACCCATATTTGATTATAAATATTTTTACTAAAATACATATTTTTTTATTCTCAGGAAATGTTTAAGGTTATACTTGGAAAGAAGTTAACTAATTACTATATAGCAGAAAGACGATTTTTTATTATATTCTAACCCATAAAACTGCTATTAGCTATATTAAAAACAAGGAATGGTGATGTGTTCGCAAGTATCAATTTTCCTTAAAAGTTAAGAACCAACTATGAGGTACACCTGATATATATATATATATATATATATATATATATATATGTATATGAACATGATTAAAACAAAAAATCTTTTTGTTATTAGTAGTAACTTTCAATAAGAACACAACAATAATTATATTATCCAAAAGCAAATTCATGGAGTTTGCTGTCAAGTATGTTTTTATAAAGATGACGATAAAAATCTAACAGATTAGCACTGAACAGAATGTTATTTATATCAAAATGTGGATACAGTCATTCTCTCTGTAATGGAAATAGGTTATCCAACAATAATTCAAGATTCTTAGAAATAGTTCATTGCGTGAAGTTCTATCAAAACTTTCGAAGCTCAAAAGCCTCCAAGACATGTAAAGGTAATTTAGAAAAACACGATTCTATTATTTCAAAATCGATTATAAAAAATCGTTATCAAATATGCAAAATTAAAAGTTTACACTTTCAAACAGATTAATTGTATCATTAAATAGGCTGCAAGAACTTCATAAGTCTGTGTCCACAAATAATTAATAGCCAGAATCGTAAAATTTATCCGACTACTTAAAACACAATTCTATTAATTCAGTTAACCCATTACTTATTAATGAAATATTTTGAGATTACATTTGCATTATTCTGATTTTAATGCACAATATGTGCTGATAAATCTAATAATAGCATATTCTTAACTAGCTATAGTATCTACTTTGACCTTGACGCAGAACAGTTTTTAAGCTAAATATATATTCAATTTTCTGGTAAATGCAGCAAAATTGCTATATCAAATTTTTACGTAAGAGCTCAAATATAGTTCAATTTATACCAGATTTTCCAAGTGCTAGACTTTCCGAACATCAGGTGTGAATGGATTTTTCTTCTTAACTACGTATTGGAGTTAATTCCTATTCGGGAATAATCTTGGCATAGGTGACATAATAAAATTTGACAATTTTGTAAAAGTATGAAAGTCGAAACATCGTAAATTATTCCCTTAGTGTATATATTAATATTACTCTTGCTTATTGCTAAATATTTTTTTATGAGATTTTATAATTTTGCTCCGTCTAGAAATAGCTTTGCCCTGGCTACTGACTACGTTTCTGCTGTTGTCATGATCTCCTAACTAAGTTAGGAGATCCATGGCTGTTGTATTCAAACAACTCAATACACTTCATACAACAATTTCAGTATTTATGCAATCTTCTATAAAATAATTCTTAATTCAGTTTTATCTTAAATTAATTGTTTATTTTTGTGTAAACCGAGCTCTTACCTCAAATATTTTTCAATTAATCTTTCCCTTAAGATAATGCTACTGTCCACAACTGTCTGTGTTGCTGTGTCCGGACAGAGCAGAGCCATCATCTCCATGCTGTATTCTGTAGGTCTTCAAACACATTATGACTCTTGTTAGTTGAAATTATTGTGATTAAAATTAGATGTAATTTTATCCAATTCTAAATCTTAACAAGAAAAACATTGTGTTTGTATTGCATTGACATGTTCAGCACATCAATTTTAAATGTCCAATCAAAACTATAAAATACGAAAGATTCCGTGTGTAACATGGTAAACAATAATTAACTGCTTAAGAAAATTTTAAGATTTATACTTTGGCTTTCGGTAAATAAATAATAACTACTATATTTCAAAATGTGATATAATGTTCTTAAATTCATTTCATTAATATGATGCATAAATTTGATATTTTCTTTGAAAGTAACGATTTTAAGATTAAAATATGATGTATTTTCAACTCTCATAAAAACAATTTTTTCAATTCAACGCATTTTCAAGGAATCTTCAGTGACATTATTGAGTGTAGCAATTAGTAAATGAAGGCAAAAGAGCGTTCCGGAACGAAGGGATACTCAGAGCGTAAATGAGAGGGTTCAAACAACTATTTAAAAACACTGTAGAAATAGATACTTTCTGAATGCTATCATCATAAATAATGGAAAATATTTCAATCTTCCAACTCCTGGTCAAGTACAAAGAAATGTTTGGTGTCCAACATGCCAAGTAGACAATGAAAACCTAAACAAAATATGTTTGCTCTATCTATTGAAATATACATAACAGAAATATCAAACAAATATTATTGTACCAAGAAATATTAGAATTACAATTGATCAAAAAGGTCTCAAATTCCTAAAATATATTTTACTTTGAGTTTTTAGGCTCATACATTATTTCTATTATATAAATTTCACACTGAAATAATGCAAATACTTCCAATTGGTCACTAAGAACATTATATTTGGACGTAAGCATGACCATGCTACTGAATACAGACGAAACAGTGGCGTATCAGCAATATTGAATTAGGGGAGACACCAGGGATCCAATATATCTGAGGTGGGGCCCAGTTGAAATTTCATATATATATATATAAATTACATATATATATATATATATATATAATTTTTTACAATTTAAGAGAAACAAAATACAAAATAAAGACTAATAAACATCGGTATTATCACATTTCTACAGTAAATGCTGAATATGTGAACCATTCTGCTCTAAAATAACGTTACAATGGAAAGTAAACTTCATCAATATTTATTTATTGGATCTCTGTTTGTGGGTGGATGCTTTTCGCCATAGCTGCATGAGAATTTTGATATGATATGCCCAACTGACACAGTTTAGCAGAAAAAACAAATGGAGCCCAGCTTAACTACACATTATACACCAACTTCGAGCAAATAAAATGATATCAAAAACAACTTTTCAAAATGATGGTGTTGCCACCTCACTTTTCATAATTGCTTTCAAATAATTTTCATGAAGATCGTGTTATTTGGCGTGGATTTCGACTCCTTTTACTCCAGGCTCTCTAGATTTTTACATGTTAACTATTACTTTTGGGACATTTTTAAAGAAAATGTTTAAATCCCAGTCAATGAAGCTTTGAGAGAAAAAATCAAGACAGAGATTTAATTAATAAGAATTTATGAAATCTTGAGAGCAGTGGGAAAACTTACCTCATCGTTGTGAAGCTATCTTGGAGGGACTTACTGTAGAAATATTATAATTCCCATGTGTATCTGTCGTTATGGTGTATTTTGTTACATTTAATTTGAACAATTTATATCCTACTTATTTAATCTTTTACTGGAAACGAAGTTCTGGTTATCACATGAGGATACCACCTTGTTTGCAAGACCTTTCAAAAAAACACAACCGTGTAAAGCTAAACATAAAATCATTCTATTTTACCAATGCCTGACAACAAGTTCCAGGTATGACATAACAGGCATTAACACAAATGCAATTATACACATTAACAGGTACCTTAGATTAATTCAATTTAAACAATATGGAACGTCTTCTGAAGTTCACAACTTACAAAAATTTTTGAAAATCATTAAAAAGTGCACTTTTATACCGACAAAACACAATCGGAGACACAATTATGCTAAACATTTACCGATTTCTTACACTGAGCTCACTATATACATAGACACATACACATTTATTATTATTATATATTTGTAGTTTAATTATATTTTTTAGCAAATATATTGCTTTGATTCTGATCAGTACAATTAACTTTCTGTTACTGCACATTAAATTTATATTACTGAGTTGTGCTCATCAAGTAATATTTGAAATTTTTATTGAATTATATGATTCTAAGTCTTCTCGAAAAATAAATGATTAATTTTTTTATCACTACTTGGAGTTGAAATAATAAAAGTTTTTTAGAAAATACATTTTTTGGAACTAAAAAATTATCATATTTGGCAAAAATATTAAACGTGAATTGAACGTTATCACCTGTTCTTAAATAAACCAAAGGTGTCACCACCTAATCTTTCTAATTAAAATCACTGCTAAAACTCCGTAAGGAATCCCCTAAAACTAAGTTTTTTCTAATATATGTTTTCTAAGAAAAATACACGTTGTCAATAAAGTGTATAAATTAAAAGTGCAACTTTATAATGGTTTTCTAAATTTCACTTTTTTAAAATTCGGAATATACCCTATATTTTCCAAGGAATTGCTACCCGCAAATATTACATATGAAGGAATTTGTATTTGCTTAAAAGCATATAATTAGAGAATTTAATATTTTTTGCAAATTATGTGGCAAATTGCTTCAGGCACTCTGAATATCTTCAAGATACTAAAACTGAGTACATATATAATACATATATGTATATAAACGCAGTACTGCTAGCGAAAAAAATTTAACATCAAAGATATGAATTACACGTTTTTGTCTAATAGAGAGTAATTAGCATTGTAGTAGTTTTATTTTCATTCTATTATTCTGTAATTCATATCTTCAATCTGAAAAAGCTTTGCACTATCTGTAACACAATACCTAATAATTAAAAAGGAGAGTAGCAAGTTTGATTTGAGGTATTTGAAGATGTGAATGTCTTCCAATAAATGAATTTTGTTCGCAATTAATATCATTCCCCACGTTTCTGTATAACAGTTAATGTAATGACTTTATATTGACTAATTTCGGTATTAATAAATGCAGACATAAAAATTATTGCACTCAGACTGTAAATTTAGTTCTCTTCGAACATGCCTCACATGATAATATGATAATATTGTTGTTAATATTTATACTGTGCTATTGGCGTTTTCATTTATGTATATCAGAAAACAAGCTGTAAAATCATTAACAAGTGCTATTTCAGACTAAAATGTACTTCCTACAGAACTGATTTGCTCATTAGAAGGAGGAATTAGTATCCCTTTTGGAAGCTCCACATAGTTTTATTATCTAGCAAATTCACTCCAATACCAAAGACGAGAAAAGCTTAGAATTAGAGTTATAGAAATATTAGTGCTAACCCAATGTTAATAAGAATGCCCTTTGTGCGTCACTATTTGTTTCAAAACGAAATTTGTGTCAATAGCTCTAGCAGAGTCTAGAATTTGGCGTTTCAAACCTAAGATCAAGTTTTACAATGGCTGACTACTTAAAAGTACACAGGAGCAGTGCTTCAAGCAAGCTATTTACAAACAATGATGTTATGGATAACAAAAGCTGTCTAAACAAAGGTAAACATTTATTTTTGATTATGTCCATGTAATTTTGTTTTTAGTGACTAGTGCATGTAGCTTTACAGGAGTATGAATTTGATGTGCACTGTTGTATATCAATATATTTTTAATATTATATTTATGAGGATGGTTGACGTTCATATTGGATTTATGCTTATACAACTGCAGCTATATGGTTTATAAGATGCTAACTATTTCTACCAATTGTGCATAAATTATAAACAACACCATGTATCTGAAAGGGAAGTGATGTGAAAAAGAGTTTTGTATTACTATGAAATATGTAAAATATGGTGTGCCGTTGCAGTTTGGAGAGTCAATGGTTGCGTCATTGTCTCCATTTCTGAGATTACAGAGTGGATAGTCAACCACTGTGTTGTCGTCATCTGTGGCTGAATTGTAACTTGGACAACAAAAAATTTGCGTCATCAGCTCACGATTTGCAGTTGATATCTGGATCTACATGTTCTGCCATTTGCTGCTCTAATGATGTGCTGGCATCCACCCCATATGATGGGTATTCTCATTCAGATTCACTGAAAAACTGGTGCCACACGAATAGGGTTGCAACCCAACTCAGATGAAGTCCTTCCAGATAAATTGGCTGGAGTTCTATAGGTGGCTGTCCTATTGTATAACAAGAGATCGATCATTCTGTCACTTTTGCCAGCAAACTGTTCTCAAACCTATTGTAGACAAAGAAAAACATGCGCTTTCATCCAATAGATTTATAAACTGGTAGGAGCACACGAACGGGTGTGCATAATTAATATCATAAAGACTGGTACGGGTAGATATCTTATTCTGTTTTATGAGTATTTTTATTATTATTTTTTCAAATCATAAATTTTATTAATAAAATGCTAAAAAATTGACACATAATTAATGCGAATTGTATTCAAAATGTTGTTGAAAAGCTTTAAGTTGATTAGCAACATTAAAGAATTTTTTTTCGGGTATGGCGGGTATGCGTAACAAAGTATTCATGGTCAGGCGAGTGCGGCATTGAAAAAGCTCTACTTGCACATCACTAGGACACACCTATCATGTTCTCTAAGGTGAATACTTGACTTGTCTATTGTCATCCCCAACTGCTAAACGGATATTTTCAATTTCAGGTGTCTGAGTACATTAGGCTAGCACTCCTTAACTCTCTCATTATTTTGCACAAACAAAAGGAATTCTGTCAATCAAATGAAATTGCCGATATTTTGAGGGAATTTATATGTAGGAATGATAGAAGAAAATCATATTTTGTTTGATCC
Organism: Hofstenia miamia; assembly: GCA_900660155.1. Classification (NCBI taxonomy): domain Eukaryota; kingdom Metazoa; phylum Xenacoelomorpha; order Acoela; family Hofsteniidae; genus Hofstenia; species Hofstenia miamia. Next base: position 811,961 of record CABFPE010000039.1, on the reverse strand, counting down.
ATTGATCTCAGATTATAGCTTATTCAGACATTGTGCTTACTATATTCTGCAATTCAGTAATAAATATAGATGAATAACATTATCATTAATACCCCACACGTTAACTGATACATGTAGCGATTATTATTTTAGTTAATGGTTATTTCTACCAATGTTCCCATGTGAGAAGAAGGCAAAAACCATCTCTAAATCAATTTAGCCATATTGTTTTAAAGTATTCCGTGATATTTACTTAAACTGATTCTTATGCTACATGTTGATACAAAAAACATTTTAGTCTATTATGGTCACTACTACTGTTCTAGAATTATCCAGTTATCAATAATTTGTGAATTAATCAATTATGAAGCTATATTAGGAAATTAATGCAATCAAGAATATTCGATATTAATCAATTTAATATAATTTTTACTTTTTGGTAAAAAGAAATATATTTGATATTTGTCTATGTTGCAGCTATGTGTAATGTTGAATGTTCCAATGTGGGTAATCTAGATGAAAAATATATATTGTGCAAAAAATCCTAAACTTGATTATGTTAAATAGATATAGTTATGTAATACACAAACATTCTATGAAAAAAATCTATGAATATTAGCTAAAATGGTAAATTGAAGCTAACAGTTATAGTGCAGCATTATGCATTTGCTTTGCTAACTCGCCTCTATTATCCCAATAATTGTTAGTTGAGCTCCTCCAATAAAAATATTATTCCTTAGCCTTTGATTTAAAATCTGATTTTGGCTATAAAAATGACTAAAAATATTTATATATTTACAATCCATTGCATATTCATTAGATTGATTAAATTTAATCAAGGACCATTTATTGGGAGGAGGTGGGTTCATTGTTCTAACAAAATATGACTCATTCACATTTATAGAATTTAAATCAACATTATAGGCAGGTGTGAAAAAACATCAAATCCTTGCTTGCCACAATAGGAAACTGTTGTAAATGTTTATATTTACTTAAATATTATAATGATAATCAAATTGTGAAGAACAGAATATTAGAAATGAATTTATTATTGTGATCTATTCAAAATGGCAACATTCACTCTTTTCCCAATCAGTATTGTTGTTTTTGAGATTTCCAGTAGTGGGGGCTTACTAGGTTCATAAACTTTTAAGCCATTATAACTCTTGAATATTACATGCAATTGATTTGAAACTTAGGAGATGTATACTTTGAAAAAACAATTTTTAATAATGAAGTCAATAAGAATAACCATCATTAAGGAATTAATTCATCAAACAGTTTTGCTAGCAAAAGTTCTTGATATTTTTAGATGTTATTCATCTGCATTTAGGAGTTTTAGGTTGGTGTAAATTTGGATATCAGTACAAATGTAATTTTTCTCTAATTAGGTCCAATCATCTTTAAATATATGCCTGAGTAGGAATAAAAAAATTCCAAGGGAAAATAACTTCCATGTATCTTTCACTCTAAATTGATCATATAATTAGGTTAATATGACATAGCAGCTGCTGAAAGAAAAATTCTTTAATAAAGATCTATTGTGAATTCAGCAAACATATGAAATTTGCACATAGATGGTTTTATATATTTTGGATATAGATAAGAACATCATCATATCTGTATACATGTATTTCAATCCTTCTGCTCAGAAAAGCTAGCAAATATTTGAAAGTCTTAGAGATCACAAGTTATTTGAAAATTACAACTAAATATTATAACTATTGTAAACAAGTTCTATGCATCAAACCAAAAAACTAGGATTCTAAGCAGCATAAATATAGTCTAAATTTATCTTAGTTAAATGTACTTAAAATAGAATTTTTGTAATATCAACAGCCTATTAAGCAAATTGATGTTAAAGTACATCATGCAATTTAAATTAATTTTTATTTGAACTTGAACAATATCACACAGTAATGGATTAACATACTTACTACTAACATAGTTCTCACAACTTTTGTTTGCCCCCTTTTCACAACAGATGATTTTATTTAGCCAATGATAAAAATACACTGCCATAGAAGAAAAGCAAAAGAATGGTTGGCAGAACTATGATAAAAATTGCTTCAACAGATGTTACCAATTTGATCCATTTCTAACTGAGGCTTATTGAATAATAACAAACTCCATCAACAACATGGTGGAAAGCAGCAGTGTAAAAATTGAGACCAACACCAATGGCATGAGCAGCTAAACACATCATGGCAACCTTAGTTATTGAGTAATTGGTCCTTTGCCATACTGATTTAGTTATAGCAAGGTATCTGTCAAATGCAATTCCAACCATGTGCCATGCACTTCCAGCTCCAGCATACCACATGATGAAATGACTTCCAATTAGTTGACAAATTCCTGAATATCCTAGGAAAAATGATGCCTACCATGTTCATGCATGCAGAAATGTCAAGAACAGCTAGTGATACAATTAATAATGAGGCAGGGCCCATTAATTTTTTAACATCTTTTTTGAAAAAAATACTCCAATAACAGCAACATTACCTAAGATTCCAGTAAGAGATACAAAGAAAAAACAAATTTTCACTGACACAGAAGCTTTTTCAAAATCAGCAGAATTTGAGGGAATATAGTTAGAAAGATTCATAATTTTGAGTTAACTAAGGCTACATTGTCAAAGTACTTAAAGCAATTTTTATGGAATCTTATTGGCTACTACACATTCAATGAAAAATAGTTCTACAAATAAATGATATTTGCAAAAACCTATATTGAATTTTCAAATAAACATTTTGCTGTATGGAGCAGTTCCTAAAAGCAAGCTCACTATAGTTAATTCAGAATGTTTTTAATGTTGCGTGCCTAGAAATACCACAAATGATTATTAAAATCTTATGTATTAGTCTTTCAACTTCTACTTAAAATTGACTATGGCATTGATTTTACACAAGAATCCCAAATGCCAAGTTATTCAAAGTTGCAATCTCTACAGTGCTCTTTGCAGCTTATCATATGTATTTAATATATAATATGTTGAAGTTTTTGGTTAATTTTTGAAGTTGCATGCTGAATGATGAGAAGTTTCACTTTTGTTATTAGCATGATGAAATGTGACATGTAGCAAACTGTGAACTAATTGGTTATTAAATCTTTATTTATCATCACCCTGCTTCAAATTTCACTGACTGGTGCTTGCAATATGTGCTTTTTCTTAGATTTTTTTGTTTTTGTTGAATTTTACCTGATGACAGTTGACTTGTATACTAGGTTAGCATACTATGCTCATTAGACTTTGACATGTGTTTACTGATTGCACTCAATATCTATGATAGTTTTATGCTCTGTTTATACAGACAGCCTAACTATAAAATTATTTAAATTGAATTTTTAGTATTCTTGGCTTCAGCAGAAAAAGTATTTCTCAACTAAATGTACACAATCACAATAAATATCATGTTATGAGCTGAGCAGAAAAAACAATTACAAAATTATATTGCAAATAAGAGAGATTCAATTGTATACAGTAAGCATGTTGTCAATTGATTAAGCTATCTTTTTAGGAAAATAACATGAAAAAAAATTCAAAAATTTAGCAAAAAACCATGTATGATATGCTTTAATAATACTGTTATAAATGATATTTTAATATTAATTAAATCTGCATTAGGTATCCAATGCCTCACTAATGAATTCATGCAAGGTCAGAATTTACCTGATACTAGTTTATCATCAATGTAGTGTTTGATGCTGCCTTTTGAAGAAAATGCTTACTATTATTACTGTAGCAAATTATGCAATGACAAAATTAAAGTAAAAGAACAAATAGCTTGTTGAGTATTTTTTATCATAACAAGGAATTCTAAGTCAAAGGAACAATGTTTTTTAAAAAAATATAGCACACTTAAAAAAATAACTTAACAGCCTTTAAGTTGCCTAGCTACCATTTCCAATAAATATTAACTATCTTATTGAATGGAAATTATATTTTATATAGTTCAGTTGAAAAATGAATTTTCATAATATTTTTTATTTATCAAGCTTTATTTTTCTTCTGACTTTTTTTCTTCCAATTTGAATATATTCCTAAATGATTACTACATGCAAAAAGAAAATCATTTTCATGAGGCTGAAATATGTTTTTGCTAATTCAAGGAGGTTACTTATATCATACTTTGTGTTAAAATCATTTACATTCATTCATAATATTCTTTTCTTCCTTTATATATTCAATATGTTCTTCTATATTGAAAATTTCATTGTTATCACCTTTCTAATCTCTTAATATTTTTTCAACTTTTTGTTTTTCTTTCTTTCTTGCACAAAATATCAATAAGACTCAAAGACTGTCCAACAATTTCAAAACACTTGAAATGTGAAAGGTCACATGTAAGTTTTATGCTATGATTCTATTAATTGATGAAGGCCTTTATAGCAAAGAATCAAAAATCAACTGTATTTTATGTTAGAAAAGAATTGTCAAGGCTAATATTTCCACATTGTCAACACTGTTTTTGTTAGATGATTTTATATAGTCTAAAACAGACATTGCTATTTCTCCTTCACAAAATTTTCAAAAACATTGTATAGGAATTCATTTTTACAAAATCTTAAAAGAAGATGTAACTGTTATGACCTTAAAGCAATTATTATAGTAAGATAACATAATTTGGCATCAGCATGAAATCAGTTAACTATTTTACTATTCTAGCTTATTGAGAGTTTTGAGTTGGTGCATGGATTTACCAATGCTACAAAATAATTAACTCCTCCTGGTATTGTACCATATCCTAATAAAAGTTAAAAGTAAACAGGAGATTGTGTTCAGGAAGAGTGGCCACAATTGGCCAAACTGATACAGATAACCTTTAAGAAAGATTCATATAAGAGTAGAGCCCTAATTAAGATAAAGAATGAGGAAGCCCTAACTCTTGGGTGCAAGTAGTGAAACTAAGTGCTTAGTTAAATAACCTAAATTCAGTGTGTTTCTCATCTCATGCAATTTAGGTGAAAGCAATAATAATAATTTTAATTGCAAATGAAAAGCAGTACAGCAGCCCTAACTTTACACCTAACCTAAGTTAAAGGAAAGCAAACCAGCCAAGTTGTGCCACATTGGGTTCCCATTGACTACACAGTTGAAAATTAGAAACACATAATTTTAAAAAAATAGTAAGTCAAAGACAAAAAGTAAAAACACATTTACTGAGAATATATTGAAGAAGAATATAAATGAACAAATCACTCATATGGATACAAAACTAAACTTGTATTCATAAACAAAACATACCAATGAAAAATGTGAACAAATAGCAGACTGGGACAAATTTGGTCTTCTGCTCTAATTTTACCATGCTATCAATTAGTAGAAATTCAAACTAAAATTACAATTGAAATAAAGTTGTAAAATTAATTTTGAAATTGAAATAAAATAAAGAAGGAAGAAATGTTTAATGTTTTTATGCCATATGCCCCTCCCCCCAAACGGGGCTATAATTTTAGTCCTCCAGATGTACTTATTCTTGCTCAATGAGAAACCAAGCATCTTTAACTGGAGTTATAGTTTGTGGGTCATTCCAGCTGAGAATGTCTGCATGCTGCATAAAGCATGTTTTGTAACATAGAGCTTCCAGTTGAGTGCAGATTTTTTTTGGCAAAGTTATAGAACTTAGGGTTGTGGAGACTGTTCATTTTTTGTGTAAATATATTATTAATTTTTAAGTATATTCTAAAACCTTTAATGTCAATAAGTAAAGTCATCTTTGCATTGATATTGGATGTATCATCCTTTTTATTGTAGTGGTGGGGTAAAAGAACTTATAAAAGCTTAACAAATTTGATTGATTTTGAATCTCATCAAAGAATATACAAATGTTATTTATAACTATTTCTTTTGTCATTATTTCAGGATCTGAAATATTTGCTCACATTATTGTGATTACTTCAATTCTTTTGGAAATATCATAGTATTGTAGCAATTCTTGAATGAGATTACACCCTACGAGGTCTCCAATTCCTGAAAATAAAATGAGTCTGTTTGGTAATATCAGATTGGATTGTTTTAATAAGATCACAAGGCTGTTGACTCATTGTTCTTGATCAGTTAGTGGTAAGTTAACTTACCACTTTTTACAATGTTTTGGTCTCATGATGGTTGTATCACTGCTGTATGTATCAAAGGTGAAAGAATGCAATAATTGCTTTCCATTGCTATGCAGTCTTCAAGTGAAATATGATTTGATTGTGTTATATCTAACCACGTGATCCCTATGGTTACAGAATAGTTCACTTGTCTGCAAACTATGTGTTCCTATAGGGAATCAGAAGGTAGGTGACAGTGAAATTTTGTTACATTTTCTTCAGATATGCGAAGTTTTGATGTTGTACATTCAATGTTGAGTGCCAATTGTGAGTGTGACTTAAGTAATGTTGTTATTTGGTTTTTAGACCAACTGCATAAATAGAATTTTCATTAGAGCTAGTGAGTCTGTTTCATTCAATAAAGCAAACTGTTGTGGAACAATTGTAGCTTCTGTTGGCTCAGCAAACATAACTCTTGTGAGGTAATTTGTAAGATTGGTAGTTTTCCAGTTTAATTCTTTGGGCTATGCCAAATTGTTGAGGTTTAAGAATACAAAATTTATCTAAACTCAATTCTAGTTTGCATTGTTCTGATCCACAGTAAGCACTATTATCCCAATTGCTAAGAATAATAAAAAGTCTAATCTTGTGAAATTTAGCTAATTTGTAAACTAGTGAAAGTTTATCCAGTAATTTAGTATCAGATAACTCTGCTTCTTTGATAAAGTAAATAATTAAAATGTTGAGCAGTTGAGGTCTTTGTTCATAGAGTGCAGATAGTAAATAAGAGTACTTACAGCTGGGCTTTTTCAGCATCAATTAAAAACATTATATTAGAAAACTATTAGAATGATGTGGTGTATCAAATTGCTTATTTATTTCAGTTTTTGTTTCAGGAGACATTTCAGATTCTATGATATAGCATGCCTTCTGAGATGTAATGAAATACAGGTGAAGTGTTTTGTTACCAAACACAGATACTCTTGCACAATGTTCTTGTAAATGTTCTCTAGATCATGAACTGGAGCATTATGACTTGGAGTAGAAGAAAGGGGGAATGTAAGCTGTGACGTTTCTTTTGATTGTGGTAGAACAAGTTGTTGTAGCTCTGATTCCTCTTGTATTTAAGAAAGACAAGTACGTTTTGTAGAATGTTTGATGCCCATACTGGACCTTTCTATGATTATGCTATCCAAGTCATGCCACAGATATGAAATTGAGGTTGAATGACCATTTAGACTTGCTCCACTCTCTAAATCATAACAAGGAGAGGACAGGGTTTCAATGCATCAACATGATAGTTGATTGGTCACGATTGAGTCATTGCTCCCATAATAGGATTGTAGTTGACATGGGTATCCAACTGGTCCGCCAGATATGAATGTGGACTCCTATTACAGTAGGGTTGCTGCACTTTACGGCTGCAGTTGGACGGCTTCACCATTTGATTGCTGCTGCTTGATATTACATAAATTGTTCTCTTCATTTTCAAATTCACTAATTCACTAAACAAATAATTCAATTCTGAGCTCCAATTTTCAGGACTGTTTGTGTTAACAGTGCACACCCTGTGGGGAGGCACAGGATGTAGTTGTTTTATACCCTGTTTACACATGACATAAGACAGATCTGTCTCCAATTATCTCAAGACATATGTTGCGTGTAAACACCCAAAACATAAGACAGGAACTCTCAAGTAGGGTAATTATAAAACAGATGCAGATCAAATAATTTTGATTTTGTTGTATGTCTTCTGTCACGCTGTCACTGTTTAAACACTAAATCATAAGACATATATGTTTTTGACTGCAGTTATTTAATTATTATGGAAGCAAAATAGCAGTAATTTCGACGTATTAAATTAATAATAAATTATTAATCATATATTTTTTAGTATTTTATCCGATTTTCATAATTGAAAATAATATTTTTTCAATGACATTTGCATATTTAAACATTACTCATGCATTTTAGATAAATTTGCTAACAGATAAATAGGACCCATAAATAATTTAAATTTGAAATTAGGAATTGTTATGGACTGCATAAATAAAAATTCTTAATGTTTCTTTACTAAAATAGCTTAACAGTCATAACAGTCTGTCAATGTATGCTTACTTCAAAAAGCAAATTAAGTACATAGGTGATACTTGAATCTCGTTTCCCGAAGAAGTTATACTAATTTAACGCAAGTTAGATTGTAACAATTTAAATTGTTCACGATTTACAATTTCGATTTCTTTTTGAAATTCACTGTTTTTTGTCTTCGAGAGAATGGAATTGAAGAAGGATGGCGCGGTTCTCCTTCTCAAGTTGATTGCAGTTTAATTCTGATTCCTCTTTTTGTTTTTTTTAAAAATAGGAATTCTTAGGAAAAGGGCATGATTTTTCTTTTGAATGTGATCAAATCGCCTACAGTTTTCAATCTGCATTAGTTAGCTGCGTAACCTTATCTTCTAAAAATGCCATTCGGGCTAGGAGCTCTTCTCTAGGGCGGACATCTTGTGATGTAGGTGGGGTTTGACTCGGTTTTTCGGGAGACGATTTTGATTTCTAACTACGTGTGTTAGGCATCTTGTCTATTGCTGTTAAAGGGACTTCGACTAACTCAACTTAACTGATTTAAGCATAACTAGGTTAGGTTAGCTGGGTCTTCTGCAATTCTATATATATATAAAAATTTTTTTGATTTCTTGATTTCCCTAGAGAAATATTAACTCTACCTGCAATCAAATTGCACAAAGATTCCATCTTTTCTTTCCATAGTTCATCATCTTCTTGTTGGATATATCGGAGCTTCCACTGATTAATTATTAAACAATGCATGTACTTGGTGTCCTGCGGTGGTCGTCATGTCGAATCAGTATAAAATAAAATCGTAAAATTAATATTGAAATTTTAATAAAATAAAGAATAATGAAATGTTTAATGTCTTTATGCCACAATAAAATAAATTCCTGTATCCAAAGATAAAAAGGAACAAACAAAACGATCAAATTAAAGGGACTAAAATTAGACTACAAAGGCTTGATAAAACTGCCACCAGCAAGAAGCTAACATGCCCTTGTTATAAATGAAACCTGCATAAGAGTGGTTTGACTAAATATTGTATCAATTTCTCTTTAAAGGGGTTTATCATAACATCCTTTTCTTTTAACTAATGCTGTGCAAAGCATATGATCAGGGGTTGTTTTGATTTTGTGTACAAGAAAGTTTCCTTCTAATGGCAATATTCATTTTATTTATTACCCAGTCTGTTGGTATCTGCAGTGCTTTAGATGCATGACAGAAAGCTTTCCTAAGTTTGTACCTCTGTTTCTGTTTAAGATGACCCATCCATATGGCTGATGCTTAAATAATGTTTGGTAGAATGTAGTATCTTCTGTCATAAAACGAAATGCAAATGTAGAGGCTCTATGAAAAATTTGTTTATCTCACTCACTGATAGTGTAGAAAGCAGAGAAGGAGGTGATTAGCAGTTCACAAATGACTGGTTTGCTTCAATTAGTTTAAGTATTAGTTCAAATGACAGTCAGTCTGTTCTGCTAAGGACAATGTGTTGAAGATGGCAGTTGATGTTTGCATTAGAAAGATGGGTGAGCAGTTCAGTCAATGGAAAGATAACCTCTAAAAGTGTGAGCAAAGCTGAAAGTTTGTTAAGCTGACTCTTGAGGACCCATAGGTCATGTTCATTTCTTGAAAAAATTTCAATGGTTAAATAGGATCAGATCGTACCATCAAAATTAGAAGATTAGATTCTTTTGGATCATGTTGAAAATGATTCACAGCCTACAAATTTCTTCACCTCTAGAATAGAGACCAAGGATAACAGATTTATAAGTAATGAGGCTGTTTTCTGATGACAATTACATCAGAGCTACGAAAATTTGTCAGCAGGCGCTCTTGAACATTGTTGACATCTAAGATTGGAGAATTTCAAAAGCTTGACATTATTTTCAATTTTTACTAAATTTTAAATTTTTTTAGAACAGTATTCAATAATTTCTTTAAAAGGCAAATGAAGCAGCTGATGGTTCTTAGTGCATTATGGGCTTTACCTTGATATTCAATTTGTATAAGATTTGCAAAAATTTTAGAATTATCAAAATTTTCAATTATCTACCATTCATAGAGACATCTGAAATGGACTTAAGCAGTTTTTGATTATAAGCTAATCTTCATATTGCTCAAAAATTTAAACTTATTTGGATTGTTTGTAAATATTTTGGGCTCTTAGTTTTTTCTAACCTTAATAAATGTGAGATTATATATAAGGTTTTTCTGAATTTGAAAATAAGTTGATAAGCATAGGTAAATTTTTATTCAAAGCAAGCATGGATCAGAAATTCACGAATTGCAGTGCTAATCGAAAAAAAATCAATCAAAAACTGAGATCTTGCTAACAGATAAACTTTTAGTGAAGATATCAACAAATGTATAAAAAGATTTTTTATGAAGCATGAATGCTATCAATATTAAATCTAAGGAAGATTTGATAGACAAGCATTCTCAAGTGAAAGAAATGGTACTTTCAAGAAGAAAACTGAAAGGACAGTGTGCAAAGGTTCTCCCAGAAGATAGCCTCCTCGCGGCTGTTTCTAGATATGCTAATCAGCTAAGTGGAAAAGCGACAGCCAAAACCAATGCCCTGGTGAAGTGTCTTTGTTGAGTTTCAAAAGTACTTGCTTTTGTGCTGTTAGTTTTCTGTCCATGAATATAAATATGACTGAGTCTACAGACGTAATGCTGGAAAAGATTTCGTCAAAGAAGAATTACTGTTTGCAACAAGAATGGATATGAATTTTTTGTTTTAAAGAAGAACTGCATTTAAAAAGCCTTTATTTAGTTGCGGGCCGGTGCAGGAAATTATATAAATATCAAGTTTTAACTATTATCATAAATTATGGAAGCATTTTCTTAGAATGACAATAAAAAACTGGAATTATGATTTATAATCTACTCAGATTGTCAATTTTAATCATCAGATTAAAGTCAATGATGTAAACGATTCAATCAATTTTTTGCAAAAAGACATGATTGCTACCGTATAGCAAATTATCCTCAAATATAAAATTTTGTATGAGTGATATCAAAACTTCGAGTTGACAATCAATTTCCAAATACCAATAACTAATGTTGTGCTGTATCCATTTTCTAAATTCCATTGCCACTAGTTAAGACTTTCTTTGATGATTTGTCAGTTGTTTAGAAATCAGTAGCAGAATCGTCTTTTCAACACTTGTTGTTCTGACAGAAACCTGGGCATGAAAAACCACAGGCTTGAACAAAAAATAACTACATATTCAACAAAGCTCAGCTGATAAAAATCGATAATATGAACAAACATCATTTGATTTCAGAGATTATTTCTGAAATGCAAAGTTCAAATTGGGTTGTGTGGGTGGATCAGGTATACGTTTACAGGTCCCCGTCAAGCTAACCACAGAACTAGTAAAGAGTCATCATAAGTTGTCGTGGCCTAGCATGTATGGTTCATTTCATACCACAGTACTATACATACTTGTATCTTTTAGTTCACATTAAAACTTTTTACATAACGTTGTTTTATACTCGTTTTGTTACTAACAGCTTGTTGGGTCGGACTGGGCAGGGCCGGGCTGGGCCGGACTTTGGGACTAATGTTTTAATTGGTTTTTGAAATTAATGAAAAAATACACTTGAAAACATAAACTTTGCAAATAACAAAAAATCTCTTTAAATTTATTCAGCCCTGCATTTTTGGCTGGTGCAATGCTTCTAACATCTAAATTTTGTCTGCTATAAGCAAAGAGCGTTTCTGAAATCTCCCTCCCTGATGTAAGTTGATGCAAATTGGCAGAGAATTTTAGTAATTGAATACATAAAAACTGATATGTTTTCTAAGTGACAAAAAGGACGATTGCAGTTCTGGTAGTTGTGGCAATATATATATATATATATATATATATATA
>CABFPE010000039.1:776974-799822 GCA_900660155.1 Hofstenia miamia | reverse complement strand
TATATATATATATATATATATATATATATATTACTAAGTTATTGGTGGCGGCAGGAAGAACGTAGGAAACCTGACATAATATGATAGCTTGGCCATAGGGCATAGTACTCGGCAGGGAGTTGCAATATTTTAAAGGGTTGTTACTTCAAAAATAGTATTATTATTATTATTATTATAATGACTCTAAATCCCAATATATTTTCAACTTCTGGTATTCAGGACACCTGAGTATGCTTAGCACATGCTGCAAGCATGCATTTAAAGAATAACAAACAAAAACACATTTGCTACCTCTTATTTTAGGGGAAATATTGTTTGGATATACAGGAAAGTATTATTTTCCTTAAAACATTACATAAATTTTATAGTGAAGCTATGGTAGTTTTGTAAAACTTGTAAAAATACACATACTAATACAATAAACACAAATTAATTTCATTTTAATATAGAAATAATTTTTAACGAAATGTTTGGATAAAAGAGTAACAGAATATGATTGTTGGGATTCCCTTTTCTTAAAGCTTGCTTATATGCAAAAGCTAATTGCAATATTAGATTTCAGTGCAAAATTTGCAAAAAATTAAAATATAAGCATAACAATTTATAAAAGCAGGAGACATACTTCATTTATATTGTGCACCCTGATTTTTGAGATTTTACACTTTGTGAGATGAAAGTGTTTAACAATTTTAAGAAGAAACAACAAAAAGTTAAAAAATATTCTATGCAATTTAAGACGACTCTGTGCACAAATGTAAAACAATTTAGAAAATTTTTGTTTTCATTAGTAACATTTGTGAAAATGCACATTCAATTCTATTTGGTAGCCAAGTGCAATAATTTACTCACATCTGCTTCATGAAGGGTTGAACTCTTTAGCCCCCCCAGGCCTACGGCTGTGCATGACACGTTTATTGTATTAAGGTTAACAATGCAATTTGAATTTGAACAGAATTGAATTAGCATTATAGACAGACTAAAGTGGATATGCACCTATTAATCAAGGCATTAACAAATTTTCTAATCAAATAAATTCATAATGTAGTCCTTATAGATCTCAATGAGGCAAAATACATTATCAGTAGCGCAATAGAAAAAAAATTTGGGCTGGTTTGGGCCTAATAATGGGTATTTTGAAATGGGCCAGAACTCTCTGTATTGGGCTGGCCGGGCTTGAGCCTAAAAAATCGACCAATCCCAACTCTGCTGGCCGAAACACTGCCCTTTGTGACAAAATCATATTTCCAGTGCAAACAATGTTTATCTCATGTCAAAATTGCAAAATTCAAATGAAATTTTTGAAATATGAACCACAGGTTCTATTCAGAATGGGATTACTTACATTTCCTAAATCAAGAGTACCACAATCTGCCCATGCCAAATTATCACCTTTATCATCTAATATCATAGACTTGTCATTACCTCCAGCAAAAATGGTCTGATCGGCTAACTTTAGATTCAGGGCTGGAAAAACAATAGTAATATCATTGCCGTCGTATGTCTAAATTATTGAATTTTGAGTGCAACATAGGCATTAGCTGTCTTGGATTTTAGTTCGTTACTACAACAAATAAAGTTGGCCGTGGTTTTTGCAAACACAAATAAATTCAATTGTATCAACAACTTCTTGAGAAAGATGCATCATATATGATACATTATTATACCATGCCCTGTTATATTTCAATCAATTATAATCATTCTTCAATTAAATAAATAAAGGCTTACAATTACAATTACAGAGTCCTTAATTAAAATTAAATGTGCAGCTAATAGAGGGCCTCTTAACTTTACCAGCCCCGTGCTTTTGACGTCCCTAGTACTCCGGCGTATAACTTTTGATAGGATTGTGCTATTATCAGCAGACTTTTCTCAGTAAAAATTCCAAAATTTTTTGTTATCATGTGATGGCATCACGAACTTTTTGAAAATTTTTTGTACATATTTTTTTTCGCGCGTATGAATATTATTGGTGTTGATTTCATAATTTGGTGTTAACTTTCAATTCAGACTGACGCAGCTGTTGATTACACACTTACCATTACTCTACATGTATATGGTATATTGTATTAAAAAAACTCGTCAACATGTGAAGAAGGACATTCATTAACTGTACACAAAACCAATTATTTTAAAATATATAAGTGTCACTGAAGTCCCAGATTCACTTGATCACTGTAAACTAGTTTTTCAAATTTTCTGAAAAAAATTTAGACAGTGCAATATAGCAATGCAATACCTTCTACAATGTTGATCAAAATTGCAATACTTGAATCTCATTATTTAAGTTCTACAAAGAATGTGTTTATCATGAATTTTCATTACAGTATTTAAGCATAATGTAAAATTTCTGCACATTCCTTGAATTTCCTTACAGCATTGTGAAGATTGGTCAGTTGCTCCACACTCTCTTGGAAAGCGCGGCTTACTACATCCAAGTCCCAATAGATTACCACATTTCTAAAGTTACAGAATTATGGAAGAACAACAACTTTGATGCTCTAATACTTAATCCATTTACAGCAATAAAAGAAAAATTTATTATAACTTCTGCACCACATACCATTGGGTATAATTTACAAAACAGAATCCTGTAGAACAGGTCTTGCGGAACAATGAACGGATCAAAAAACAAAGCATGAGACGCAATCAATACGGTACCGGGACCAAATTTCCTACTTCAATTGGGACCGGGACCAATTTGATTTAGAGTTTTCTATTATATTACAATACTCTAGTTGCTAATCTAAATTATGTATGGAATACTTCCATTCGGCAGGTTTGCCGTGGGATGACATTTATGCAGCAACAATCCACCCTAATCCATAAGAAATATCTGCAAATGCACACCACACATCGGAATAAAAATTTGGGCCACAAGTCCCCACACTCCATTTTTTGACAAAACTGTCAACCATTTCAATACAAAACTTTTGTAGTCAACGAGGATTTTTGGATATTTTAATATGTATTAATATCCATAAAATTATTATAGAGCTCAAGTAAAAAAAGTGGCCACTTTTCAAAATTTGACTATCATTAGTTTTCACACTAGATGGCACTGGTACAATTAATAGTTCAAAATATTGCAAATACCATATTTGTACCATACGCAACCTATTTATATCCCGATTCATGGATCTTAGAACAAAATGGAGCAACCCCTCATATCTCAAAATCGACAAAAAATTTTTTACTAATTATAATATTCAAGGTATGCAATGGCCACCGAATTCGCCAGATCTAGTACCCATAGAGAACGTGTGGCAGATTCTGAAGGATTTTGTCGAGAAAAAAATTCCCACAACTCTGAAAGAATTAAAGAGTTGCATCCTTGAATCGCAACACAAAATAAGTCAAGAAGTTAGAGTCTGCTTAATGGATTCAGTTTCAAGATGTTTATCTGCATGTCACGCTTTGCATGGCAAGCTTGTCAAATAAGTTTGTCACCAGGTTACAAGCTTAGACAATTATATTTTCAAATATATTTTATAAGCCTCTATTTGTCTTTCGTTTGTTATCAAAAATGTGTTTATAATGTGGCCACATTTTTTACTTGAGTTATACAATTTTAGAATTTATTCACTATCTTCACAATATTGTGATTAATGCTAAAACCATAATTTTTTAGAATTATTGATGCTGGCTACAAAAATTCTTGGCCCACAAATTAACACAAGAATTCCCACAACCAAAATTTCACTCTACACCACATGCGGATATTCTCTCTCTCACAGCAAGCTTGCCATTATTTGTTCAACTTGATTAATAAATAAATAATTTTTGCACATTTGTTCTCAGTACAGCATCAGAAACAGATTTACAGGAACGAAACAAACCGCGCTAGAAACAATCAGCTTCAAAATTGGACCCAGGATGGTACGAAACCATAAACATTTTATTGAACAGGTATCTTGCACAAAGTTTATATGCATCGCAAAGCTTCAACAATCATGTTGTAATCTTGAATAAAATGTGTCTTCATTCCTTTTATATCAACCTTTAGCATTGGTTACATTTGGCGCAAACTATGGAAAAGCTCATTTATGAATTCTTACATAAGCATTGCCCCTGATTTGAGTCATTTATGATAGGATTTACTGCGTTATTTATTGGCTTTTATAAGATTATATATTATACAAAAATTTTGACACTTTATGGTCACAACCACTTCGTTAATGGGTTTCAAAATCGAAGAGAAATTGAAGTTACGCCAATTTCATGTCAATTTAGCTTACAAGTCGTGATTAAAATTTTATATCCTTTTGAATATTTATCAGTTCAATACTAAGCTATTTGTGGACGATTATTTCACTTTTTAAGTGAATTTAATTAAGTTAAATTTCTTCGACAGCGCTTCACTCATTACATGCATTTATATTAACAGTCATTCTTATAAAACATAATTGTTTAATCTACAGGGTGGTAAAAAAGACATGTAACATTGTTAACTTTTGGCTACCATTGAAAGAGAATTATGTAGTTTGTTATTCAGGGAAGAATGAAGGAAGAATATAAATATACCCTTATTAATGTGGCTTTCAAAAAACCTTATCAACTTGGCAAATATGTTATTTTGGTCAATGCATTTACTTGGGCATGTTTTAAGAATGACAATCTTAGAATTATTTACATATAAGAAAAGTACAATGAATAAGAACAGCCAAATTTTGGATGGCAAGTAAAGAAGAGGTTACATGCTACCAGCTTGGAAAACTGGTCGACTCTATCCACCCAACTATGGGTCAGTCTACTGTTAAACATTTATAAATAACAAGATTATCAGCAGTTTCTCAGCTCATCTTTTTATAAAAAGAGTTGTATCTGTTTTAATTCAAGACTTTCAATGAAATGAAGCCCATTACTATAAATTAAATAGTTTTCCAAACAAATAATTTATGATTATCCAACTTTCATTATACATGTATGAATGAATAGTCAATACATTATGTAGTAATATGCGATACATATATATATATATATATATATATATATCACAATAGTTTACGTGGTCTCAACATTAGAAACTTACTGAAAAAATAATATAATAAGAATCAAATTTCTTGCAATAGGTTGTAACTTTCATTGGTGACTTATTTTTTACAAATTGAATATCCGTACAGATCCATTTCTGGTATTTGTAGGGACATTGTCATTCAAATATTTGAAAAAAAATTTGGCTTTAGATGTTATGCTTCCATTTTGACCTCAGTTTTAACATGATGCGAGCCAGACAAATTATGACTAAAATACCAATTCTTTACAATTTTTGCCAAATTTTACCAATTCTCCATTTTTTGAAAGAGTTACATTTTGCCGAATTGCTGTTAATTTTCAATTTAATTACAAATTAATGTAAATAATATTAGTAAATTGTTCGATTTTTCTAAATTTAGTTTTGTCAACAACGTTTTAGGACATTTGCAAAGCCAAGAAAAACAAAAACCAAAATATTGATATTCCTAAATTCTAGATCAGTAACATGCTGTTGACCACTCACACACTTAACACGAATTATATTGAATAATGGATACAAAGTAAGAGTTGAGATTCTGCAAATGCACAGCTCTTTCACATTCTCATAGTAATACCAAAAATATTTTAGCATCATGGATCTCTTTCACATTTCTTTCAGGAGACACAATATTCTGCAACGGGTGAACAGCTGTTGAATGCCTTTCCAAAGTCGTTAGAACAGAATTTCTCTACACAGCACACTTGAAAAAGTTTGGATGATCTATATACAAAAAATGAAATTATCATGGTTAGTTGTTGTTCAAACGCCGTATCATTTGAACATTAGGCATGGATAGAATTTGAATGTTCTTTGAATAAATAGGATGTCCTATGTTTCATAAAAAAATTGTTAATGCTTTTCACGTACATTAGGCTCAGAAAAAATCTTAACACAAATGTTCAGAATAATGGAAAGCACATATACGCTTTAATTTCTTAAGGATTTCTAAATTTCTTAATAATAAAAAATGTTTGAAAATGTAGACTAAATTGATGGTAACCAAATGGCTTAAACTAGATTTTATTTTGCTTTTTATAAATCCCTATTTTCAATGATTTTATCAGTTGTTTAACAATGTTCAAGCTCGTTTACTACAATTTAAATGCGCAATTGTTTCAGTTAATGATTTTAATGAATACCAATTGTGTCTACGTTTGTATTTTCTTCCGAGCCATGCAATATTTTAATATTTTCTGACTACCCTTATATTTCTTATGTTCTTAAAACTACTTTCCATTGGACAATCGAGATGTATATTGAACGATCGACTTCTCCACATCAAAGGGAAGCAATTTTCTATATCTGCAGTTTTCATGACGATTTTGCTAAACGGTTTTCTTGACATTGAATAACATAAAGGAGTTGAGAAAACCAACCCTCTTCTCATTCATAAAATTTTTTATTACCTTTGATATGAATATATCAGATCTAGGGTTGAGTTTCAAACACAAATTATCCTGTCCTGTCTGAATTGGTGTTTATTTCATCGTAAATTCTCATAATTTTCATATAAAATTACTTCTGCAGACATGCGTAATCAGTAATTCAACCAGCAGTTTTTTATCTTCACACATTTGCAATGTTTTAATCTGCAATACCATCATCTCATTAACAAGCTTTTGAACAGAAATATACATGTATATAGCATAACACAATGTAGTGCAATCTCGTCGTTACGTTAAAATAATATGTTGTCTTCCAATATTTCCTTAAGCACATTTGCCAACGCATACTGGCCCGCTAATCAAGAAAATTAAATATTTATTAAAAGTATGGTAAAAAAGTTGAACGAGGAAATGCATTTCAAAAAATATCTTGGAGGTAACATAAACTACTACCCTCCGCTTTACCTTATTAGCTCCAGACTTTTAAGATTCTTAGAAACTCCGGGTGAAGCCGATAGTGCTCCACCTCTATAACTTTTGATAGAGTTAAACTATTAACATCGAATTTTGACCATAATTACAGCATTTTATATTAGTTAGGTTCTTCCAAAAAAAATTTTAGAATTTTTTTGTCAGGTGATGACACACGAAATATGTTAACATTTGGGGAAAGTTTGCAAAAATATACTGACGTTCAAGTTTTTTAAAATTTTTTCTGATCCAATATAATATTTGACGAAAACTCATAAAGTTCCAACCCAATCTGACTAACAGTAACAAAAGCAGGTGGCGAAGCATAATGTGCTCCACCTGGGCTAGTAGGATTAAAAAAAAATCTAAATTTATTGTTAAAAATATGGACTAGTTGCAGGAATTGCAAGCACGTCGACATCAAGCTGTGATAGAACTGTGCTTTTGTTAAAGAGACAATCAACAACTTGTGAAATAATTCTAAAAATCAACATTTTTTGTCAAAAAGTTTTGCAGGTTATTGTTAACAGAGTCAATTTCAAAATCGACCCTAATGCATAACGATTTTGAAACACTATTATGACACTATAGGACTGCTAAAATTTTTGAATAATATAATGTTGATCTATTCAGGTTTTCAATCTTCAATATTTATTATAGATTTATCCCGATTTTACTGGATCTCAATTTTATCCTGTCCTGCTATGCCTGAATTTACCTGCCCTGATTATCCTGTATGGACTGGCCATAATCTGATCAACTTTAAGCTGTAAACTGGCTATGGATTCTATATTCATGAATGCTCTTGTTCTTTTCTGGAAAGAAAGATCATATCTGCTTACTGACTCCGTTATTTATCATTTTTAAGAGTGACTAGCAAAAATTTTTTTGCAAAATAGAAAAAATAAATTTTAATAGTGATATTTCACATTTGACTGGATTTTCAAACTTTACTAAAGAAATTATTACGAAATGATATTTTCCTTTAAAATTTACTGTGTAATTTGACATAATAATTACTGAAAAACATGCATAGTAGACAGAATAATATTAATTATTATTATCATAAGCATTAAAGCAAATTTTTTGCGGGAATATTTGTATACAAAATTCTAGGGAACTAACACATGAGAAAAAATTAAAATATAAACAAATAATTAACTACAAACGAATATATACACTATATAATAATATTATCAATGTGTGAATGTTTTTGTAGTTACTCAATGTTGGATGCATTATTCAAATGCATAAAGTGTATTACCGTCCCCTAATGTACATTGTTTTATTAGAAGAAATTGTTTAAATTTTTTTCTAAACTTTATATAGTTTTTTTCTATTCGCGTTTCATAATCTAAATTATTCCACAATTTAATTGATATGTGATGAAACGCATTAGAATTTTTATCGAAACCAAACCTTTAATTTAAGATAGTCATTGAGGAAAATGAAGAGATGTGTGTAGAGATTTGAATTTAAATAAGACAGATAGCACATGCATGCGAATTTGGTAGAACGGAGATAATATTTAATATTTATTACGATATACTGATGCTTCGTCATGCTTTTGTGCAAAGTGTAGAGTTTTTATACACCAATTAAATGACTTTGATAGAAGCATACGATGTTTTGAATTTAGGTTCGTTAAAAGAAAAGAACAGTATTGAAAATGAGACAGAAAGCAAGTATCAGTTGCTTATGATAATCGGTTGATGTTTCATTGCGCAAATGATAAAGATATCTAATGCAGCAGTAATTTTTTTAATCTTACTAAAAAGAAACTGTTCAAATTTTAATTCTTTATTTACTCAACACCTAAATAGTTTATTGATTCACTTTGTTTTATTGCCTCATTATTTATCTTTAGTTCAATATTATTTATTAGATTTCTTTGTGTTTTCGGTGAGAATATTATAAATTGTGTTTTTTCCATATTTACTTTTAGTTGACTGCTCGTAAAATAATCGCTTAATTTTTCTACATCTGCTTGAAGATGAAATTAATACTTAATCAATTTTTCTTAAGTTGTATATTTTCCTTTACTTTAATGAATCTTTTAAGAACGCCTAAATACCCATATTTATGGAAAAATCAAGTATTTTTATAAATTCTGCATCTTACGAATATAGAGTAATATTTTTCAACATTTGCAAACGTAAAATTTTTTATATTAGAAAAGAATCCCTTTTTAATGAAAATACGAAAAATTACCTAATATTATCATACTATCGCCAATCGCTAGATCATTTCATTTTGCATCTTTTGTAACCGAGATACATAATGGCATCCTGAAAATTAAATGGGCCAGTTGCAAGAAACTTCAAAAATGGACATTTTTGGTTTTTGGCTGAGTAGTCTATTTTGAGAGGATATAGCTGATTGAGATTTTTGCGATTAATGGAATTTTTCTGCATTTATATGGAAAACTCTATGAGTTTGTTATTGTTTTTTGCACTTTCTAAAATATTAGTGTTCTGGAGCTGTATTATTTGATTCTTCGTCAAAAGTTGGTTAATTAATATGCCGAAAGCTAACCTCTATTGTAAACGTTTCTTGATATAGATGTCGAAATGCATATCCTGCATTGGTCTCCTCATAAAGAGACTAGCATGTTATATATTAGGCCTTTGTTGCAATGAATCATCACTTATTGAAATATCAAGAAATTTATGTATATGTTTTTTATTATTTCATTATTTGTAATTAATGTTTTTGAAAAAACATTTGTTTAGTATACACATAAGCATTCTAAATATTCTAAATTCAATACATACAAGTTAGACAAACATTTGTATAGTTATTTAAATTTTGTATAGTTAGTTAAAATTTGAAATAGAGATCTATCTGATTTCAATATTTGCTTAAATTTAAACATATGTAGATATATTAGTACTGTATATGTGTTTGCAAAATATTGTAACTATATGTATAGGCTTACATTTTTAATATATTTTTAATGTGTAGATTTTTCAGTTAATAGAAATGTCTGCACCAAAAGAAATGAGAGGAATATTACGTCAATCACAAAATTTATTCAGGTCCTTTTGTAGATGAAAAAATACAGAAAAATTTTCCTAAAAAATTCAATGCTCAAAAGTCCTCAGTTTGACAAGTGATAACAGAATTCGTCGTTTATTCCAAATGTTGACAATTGTAGTGATTTCGGTTTGAATGTTATCACTTGAAAGCTTTCTGATTTTACGTCAAATGTTTTTTTCAATTATTTTATTCTAAGAATTAGTGGTAGTTTGTAGCACAAAATAATAATTTTCAACAATGAATAAATATTTGGGAATGACAGGCATTTATTTCCCTCAAAAGTCTGGGCCTGAAAGAGTTAAAGACAAACTTTTATCATCAAGAAACATCTTGAAATTTTGCAGTTTTTATATTAAATTGACTAGTTAAGGTGTTAGATAGTTCTTTTATTTCTTCAGAAAAAGGCGTGATGATTTCTTTTTTATGAAATCTGAAAAGGCTTAACTGAATCAAGAACTCCTTTATCCACATAGTTTGAACAGAAAGTTGAAAAGTGACTAAAGGAAAATATTGATAAGCAACCTAAGTGATCATTACTGAAAGGCCGTATGAATTTAAGGATGATTAGAACAGAGTGTGAAGGAAGTAAGGCCTACCAGAGTAGGATAACAACAAAGAGACAAACAAGACATAGACAGAAGGCGATGCATTGAGAATACTAGGAGAATACAGAAAACTACGACAAAGAAGAGAACAAAAATTGGCTATGGAAGGCAGACCCAAGAAAGAAACAAAAGCATTGATAATGGCAGCACAGGAGCAAGCAATAAGGATAAACTAGGTGAAGAAGCACATATATAGAACTGAGGTAAGTGACGAATGCCGGATATGTAGGTAAGACTAGAAGAAAGTAGATAGTCTGATAGCAGGATGTTAGAAGCTTTGTGCAGAACCACTATAAGTCCAGGCATGATAAGGTAGAACGAATGGTGTATTGCAGCTTGAGTATGATAGAAACAGGAGATAAGTGATCCGAGAATAGGACACAGGGAGTCATAGCTAATGAGAAATCTAAGATACTATAGGACCTCAACGTACAGACTAGCAAGGTGATCGAAGTATGAGGGCCAGACATAGCATTGGTACAAAAGAGGAAAGAATGAGAATAGTGATAAATATATCCATCCTAAAGGACTCGAATGTAGAAAGTGCAGGGAATTGCAAAGGAAATAGGGAAATTGTGAAAGTAATGAGGCATTTGTAGTAGTGAGCAAAGAAACAAGAGATACTTGGACGAGTTAGGATTACCGAAGTGGTGTAGGATTGTAGTACAGAAGGTGACACTTCTAGGAACAACTAGAGTTCCGAAAAATCTCTCAAACTCACTGGGCACTAGTGAGCATCTTCGTCATACAAGGTAGCAATACTCCAGTTTACACATTATAAAAAAATTGTATGGTAACGAGAGCTTCTTTGATGAATAGTCATATGCTGTATGCTGTGAGATGTTAGTCTACGAAGCAGGTAGAGATCACTATTAATACACCTAAAATATTTCCATGTTTTCATTAAGAGATAACTTTTCAAAATGCAACAAGTTGAAACTCTGTTGAAGGAAACCGAACACAGGATTTACCTTCATAGGAATAATCAGTTGTTTTGTTTTATCAACATTCAGTCTAAAATTATGCTCAATGCACCAGTTGTGAACATTTTCAATCAACTCTGTTGTGAGCTCGAAATTAGATATCATAGGCCCATAAAATGAGATTGGTTGCAAAGTTAACCATAATTGTGTTAAAGATTGATGTTTGTAAGTCATATATTCATAATACATGTAATATAGAAATTATTTCAAATTTATTAGTTTTTCAAGATTAATTAAAAATTGTGTCCTTAATAGAGCCTGCATGTCCTTTGTTTTTGACACTGGCCAGTGCAGCCTACAGGAATATTATTTTTCGCAACTGCCCGGCCCAAGCCGTGGTCCACGTGGCCCTGGTTCAAACCAGGCTGTCTCAGTCACTTGCATTATTTATAGCATATGCTATGCATAGTTAACTTTTCTATTAATAACAAAAAATGTGATATTATTTTTACATTTAGTATTTGAGGAAATTTGACAGCAAAGGACATGCGAGTATCAATAACTTCCAGCAAAGCATATTTAGTACCAATAACTTAGACTTAAGTATAAACTGGTTTCTTCCAAGCTATCTTTCGTTGGGCGATTTAAAAAATGATTCACAGAACAAACGTTCAAAACTTCATGATAAAAGAAGAGTGAAAGATATAGAACATACGTTAGGAAAACTAAATTTTTTTTTTTTTTACAGGTCGAATCATGATTTTGGGTAAATACAGAAACAAAACAGGAAGATAGTGTTTTACGGGCGGGAAAAGTTTGTGTGCTCATGCCCGCGCAACCCGTTTTGAAATACAAAGAGCGTCCTGTACTCTCTTGTTGTTTTCTTTGCCTCCTGCCTACCGGCCCATTCCCAACTGTGCAGGAAATCTGCACGTCAATTAAATATAGACGAAGAATGTAAATTGAGGATGATTTCTAACTAAAGCTTAGAAAACCGACTCAAATTTCAAAAAAATATTAGAATAAAATTTGCAAGGTATCATATATTTGTAATCAAAC
This sequence comes from Hofstenia miamia, assembly GCA_900660155.1. Lineage (NCBI taxonomy): Eukaryota > Metazoa > Xenacoelomorpha > Acoela > Hofsteniidae > Hofstenia > Hofstenia miamia. Next base: position 787,326 of record CABFPE010000039.1, on the reverse strand, counting down.
ATAAACGCAGCTAAGAGAAAATTTAATAAAACATATACTAAACGCAAATAATCAGATGGGTTTCTAGAAAAATATTGTGTGCTCGTGCAAATTCGACCCATTTCATAAGACAACGGTCTGATCGTTTCCGCCTGCTATTTTCATTCCCGCTGGAATTTTTTGTTGATTACAAGCTGCAAAATTCATAATATCCATAGAAATTATTTCGAGCATATATTTTTTAAGATTAATTAGTAATTGCGGTAAGTAATTTAACCTGCATTTTCTTTATTTTTGGCACTGCTATGAATATTCTTTTTCCTAATGGCTCGATCCAAGTCGTTACCCATGTTTGAGATCTCAAGCAGGGCCGAGCCTACCTATTCCACCCTTGATATATAGTATATACTTATACTATGTATTGTTAGTTTTCTATTAATAACAGAAAGTATGACATTATTTATTTTCACATCATGTTTTTGAAGAAAGTTCAACCCAGATAGCTTAATATTAATTTGCAGAGGTTTGAATAGCGCATTCCGCAAGTTTTAAGATTATTACAATAGTCTATTTGAAACATGTAAATAAAATAATATTTACTGTTTGTAAATCAATAACTTTTAATATAATATTATAATGTCTATATTTTAGAAAATATAATAGCTATTCACTATCCTTGGAATTGCTTTAAATTTGACAAATTGTATTAGATAAGGATTTTTTACAAACAATTTGCAAGTACGGAGAACGCTAAATTCATTTTAACGCCGCTAGAACACTTGTATTCCATAGTTATCTAAAAAATTAAATAGAAACCGCGAGATTTATTTTTCAACACCTGGTCGCTGAAAACCACATTTCAGTAGTTTTTAAACTGGATTTAATGTTCGAACAATCAACTCATTGAAGAGGCACCATTTTGCGGTAATGGCGATACTTCCCTCCAGAATGCGTCACGTGCAACCAAGGTAAAAATTTATTCGGCTTGTAATATTGAATTACACTACATCAGTTGGTAATATATTAAACATTACCTAATTGGAAGTATCACATTCAGTTTATAATGTACATATACATTGCAATTGATAATTTTAAATATTACAATGGGGAGACATTGAGATATGCGACATCCCTGGCAATTAAATTAGAAACGGATCTTATGTCATAAAAATATTAAAATTTATAACATCCATCAACCTCAGAAAATATATTGATGCACAAAATGCAGAAAAATTAAAGCCTTGGATTAACTCCAATTTTAAAGGATATGTATACCTTAATGTGTCATGTTCATTAATGCGTAATATCTTGAACTGGGTAAGGTCTGTAGTAACTTGTGTAATCTTCAATAGCCTCTATATAATTCTTTTTGAATACTTACAAGTAGGTACATAATAGGTAAAAATTTGCAAAATATTACACACTTAAGTGCACATGCACATTAAACTAGCCTTAGCTAAGCCTAGCAAAAGAAAAATGGGTTTATTCAGATATTTTCAACATTAATTTTATAACTAAACAGTTATTCGGACTAAAAATATATATGAAAAACATTGGGTGCGTAGGACTAAAAAATTATCATGTCTCAGTTACAGCAAATTGTTAATAATCATGAACATTTGATGTTTTGAATCAAATGTATTCATATAAAAATGAAACTATTATCTACTAATTAACATCTTCAACAATACGTGGACACTACAACTGCTTATTACACTGATTGCTACAAAACATTAAGAAGTATTCATAGGTAACGCTAACAATGTTCAAGGTTAAAATTATGCGGTTAATTTTTAAATTTTTTTTTATTCCAATTTGATATAAAGCTACTCGAGTAAATGCAAAAAATATTGATGTTTGCTTTGTACATTAAACTACCATGTAAAATTGTTAGAAGCTTTGTCAGCACACTTCCTTTGATTTCAAATCGCTTATATTAGTTCGAATTGATAGATCAGAACAACAAAAATGTTTCATTTACAATGCTCAAGAGACCTTCAATTGAATTTGAGATTTCCTAATTCAAAAGAAACGACTTAGCGGAATCAGATCTCTCTAGTTTCCTAAATTCAAAAATTTATATTACCTGATATAAATATTAGGTCAGCTCTCACTAAAGAAAACAATTTAAGAATTTTCCCTTCAATGCAGTAAAATTAACTATAAATATTTATAAATCTGTGTGTATCGAATATTAGAAAATGATCATCTTTAACCTATTAAATGACGAATTTTACATTATAAGTTTCATATTTGCTTAATTGCAAAACTTTGGCATAAGTCCCTACTTACAGACTGCAAGAAATTGCAAAGATTAACCTGACATTAAATAATGCATTGTACCTGATCATCACATGTAAAACAAAGACTGCATACTCCCACTCATGGTTTTTAATTTTAACTTAAGCATTTCAAGACTACTAACCTTTATATTATAAAAAGTAATTAATAAATTTCAAATAAAGAGGACTTAATAGTTTAGTAAGCTTGAGAAAACAGAATCACGTGATTCATAAATTATTGATGCCAATAAAAATAAATCAATATCAGGAAAATGTGTTAGTGTAACGACCTAGTTAATTGCGCCATGTTGAAACGGTTTTTACAACTGTGAAAATTAGAAAAGCCAATAAAATCCTTTCAGAAGTTGAGGAATTCAACTGTAGTTCAGATTCATCAATTATTTTACATGCTCAGGAAACATTCGTAATAAAATTTTATGACTAAATAGCTTTGCTAAAAAATTGAATTTTTTTACAATTGTTATTGCTTAAAGCTTAATTCTTCCTAAATAGATCTAAGAAAACTCCTTTTTTTAATTAATGTCTGCCTTGATGTTAAAAATTATAGCATTATGTCAAAGTTTATATACTACCTCACAAATAAAAGCTTACCAGTAATTTTAAGAAATGATATGTAATCCCTGAGCTCAGTTGGCAGAAATAAAAAATTCCTTACATCAATTATCCAAACTTCGTTCTTAACCACTCAAGATTAGATGCGGTTCATGACGACAGAATTGATAAGTAAATACTAATAGCATTGATCCAATTTGGAGAATTGCGTTGATCGCCAACCACCTCCCATTTTATGTATAATTATAATTTTCGCTAAAAATCTTTTTTTAATATTCAGTCACTAATTATATGCGTTTTTGAACATTATGGATTGTGAATTCACAATTTAATTTGCTGCTAAGCTCAAGGGTTAAAAATGAATATTGCAAATACTATCTCCACAAAATACTTAATGTTATTTGAACTTTTAGCTGTAAAGTTAATAAATAAATTGGCATTGAATTACCTCAATTAATTTAACATGCATGCCAAAGTGTAACGTGATGAACAGAAATGGAAAAAGCCTTTCTTATTCTCTCAATGGAAGTGGAGATTTCACATTCAGTTAATCTGCCAGCCACGTGGCTAATTAATATATAATTTTAAGCAAACTCTACTTTTACGTGAATATTTGACATAAAAACTAATGCGCTTGTCAAAAATGAAACGTTTTCTAAGCAGATGCATGGATGCATTAACCAAAATACGAATATTTTATGCATATTTAAAGTTCTCTGCTGCAGATTTTTCTAATCAATGTGTAGGAAAATATGCATTTTTAAATTATCAATTTATTCATTGTATTATTATTCAAATATTTTTAGTGATTAAATGTATGCTTTAATAATTCGTGAAGCTCCTTTGTAAGAAACATGGAGACATCAAATGTGCATCATTTAATGAATTTGTTTCATTAATTCTTACTGAATTCTCATGGAATTTTCGGATGACAGAATTCATAAATAACTTTTCTTTTTTATGACAGATTTTCAATATTCATTTGAAATTGATTACTAGTATTGGAAACTATTTTAGTTTCTCAAAATGCTTATAATTTAATTTATCCTGAATGAAATATATATATAAAGCGTGTTAAAGAAAATCATGATGTAATTTGTTGATTTATGTATTAACCGAGCCATTTATTTACTTTGAAAAATTTACCCTACCCGCTCAGATAAACGTATCCAGCCACTCTGTTAGTTTTTACAAATAATAAAGTTAATAAATAATTGTTATTTTATTCAATATCACCAATAGTAGAAACAATTTGTAAATAGTCTTCCTGCATACCCAATTATTTTGTTAGAAATACATTTCAGAGTAAACTAAAATATTAGTATTAAACTACTCTTATCATGATTATTTTCGATTCGTATTGTAATTGCAATTCTAGCTGGAATCCTCATGATTTGCTTATTAGTACATTTTTTTTACTCCAATATATGAATTGGAAGCCAGCCGAGATATGTAAGAATTTCTGCAAAAATTTCGCATGTTGATTTTTCTGACCTGAACTAGATGTAGTCTAATAATATTTTGAGTTGAATGTTGCTGAAATAATATTGTTGGAATAGTAGGATGTATTCAATAGTTATTTTATTATACAAATAAGAAATCAACTTAGGTAATCAAGTCTGCATGACTATTACAGAAACTTAGTTGACTATGCATACGCATACAAAATGAGAAGCAGACTGTGATAACGCTTCTGAGTGACTTAACGGTACGATATAAGCACTTATGATTTTAGTAACAAAGATCACCAACAACCAATTGATATTATTATTTAGTCTCTCAACGTTTTTAGGCTTTTCAAAATAGGTTTGATTGCCTGAGCGCTAATGGCTGCTAAATTTGGACAAAATGCTGTAAATATTGTTATTGAATATGGAAACTAAAATAACTATGGGGAATGTCAAAGAGACTAGACTTGGAATAGATCAAATGATGGACTATGACTATTAAGTTTGGGTCTCTCTAAGCATGTTGTCAGAACACCTTGGAATCTTATATTAAAATGATCCCCCATGCCGCTAAATCAATGATAATAAGGCATAAAACTGTCTTACTTAAATGAATGATAATAATATATTCAGTCATTATTTTGACGCAAATATTTAAGTTTAACAATAAATACATTTGCACCGTTAAGAAATGTTGCCTTTAACATTCAATCGTTTTGTGTGATTTAGCTCATCAAATGGTGAAAGTGTACCAGTGCAAAAGTAAGTACTTAGCCTTCTTGCAACATGTTGTTTGTCAATCATAATCACTTAAGATCACAGTTTCTTCACAAAACAATAATGCACAGACCACATTAACATATTTTTAGATAACTGTGACTTATGATTCAAAGCATGTTATTAAAATTAATGTGTCAAAATAACACTAACTTTTTGATAAGTTTTTTACACACTTTAGCATAGAATAATTTCCCTTGTAAAAAAATCTAAGCAACTGTCAATCCCATTGATGCATCAGTTGTGAACAAGAATCAATCGTGAATCAGAAAATGCCAATCATCTTGTAAAAAACATCGCTACATAGGCACTATATGATTACAAAAGTTTGCCTTTCCATTGGTATTTGTTAGAGTGATCATTTAGGAAAATAGCTATTTTCCTAAGTATTTTAGATAAATTTTAGACATACTACAGCTTTGAGTAAGTAGTGTACTCGTTGTAATACCAGGTTCATTATAATATTTCTTTATGCTAGCTGCTATTTCACACTTAAAAAAAATTTGAATATTATTACAAAAAAAATACCGGTGTAAACTGCGCTCGAAGTTGTGTGCAAGCAACTGTTTCAAGTTCATCAGTATATAGGAATATGGCAGAGACTGGTGCAGAAATAGTCCAGGGTGCTGGACTCCCTCTAAAATGAGTTAACCATTTTTGTTTCTGTACCTGCAGTATGGTTAGAGGTACTAGAATTTTCGGTTCTTCAAGTTCCAATTATAATAAAATCTCTCACAATTAACTGTCTTTATGAACAAGGGAAATTTTTTTCAAAAATGTGGCTTTATATAAATGAAATCTTCAGCTCCAGTACATAATGATTGTAATCACTCAAAAACATATTAATAGCTTTACAAATTTTAATTGCAATTAAATATAAAAATATCACAAAATTATTAAGTTTACAAAATTATGTCATGAATGCAAAATTTCTGCATTATTATGTGTCAACATTTCAAAGTAGCCATTACAAGTTTTTCAAAAATTGAAGAAAAAACACACTTAATTTGAATTCTTTCAATAGTTGAAATTTAAACACCCGAAATTGGGAATTATACATTTATGTGCATATACAAATGTACAATTAACAATAAATAATTTATGAGTAAATCCTTGCTCTAAAAGATTAGTGGCTAAACTAAAGAAGGTCTTATTCCGCAAATAATAGGTTTTAGAGTCAGTTTTAGCACATTTTATTGATATATGGAATTATCCAATAATCTTTAGGATATCAAATATATTGCTCTAAGACTATATGCACATAATCCTTTAAAATTAATTGAATTTCAATAATATCATTTCTACATCTAAGTTAATTCTCAGAAAATTGCAGGGAAAAAGATTCAGGAGTTTGCTACAGACTGGTTTGCTCCACGTAAGATTTTACTTCAGCACATTAAAGCATGTGTTTATAAATTATTTGAGTTATATTGTAATGAGTTCCTATTTTAAACAAAGAGGAAATTTAGACATCTGTTAATCTAAATATATTTGGGACAGTAAGGTACATCAATTACACAAGAAGTTTACTGAGTTCCTAATGTCGACTGCTCATCTGCTACCTCGTCTTAAAATCAATAAAAATATACTATAAAATATGCATCAGGGTAAGCTAAACAATTACGTATGAAACACATTATTCAATAATTAAAATTCTTCTTTATGATTAAATCCAAGATATCTATGCACCAACCTTTGAAATTTCGCATGGATTGTATGATGCACTGATTAATTATGAAATTGTGGGAATGCATGAATCTAATGAGATATTTATCAATGTTACATTCATCAATTCGCTTACTATTAGAATATGAAGCAATAAAAATCTATGAAAACAAGGATATTAATGTACAGGATTCACAACTCCAGCAAAGGTGGAAAATCAATGGGATGATTGCATGTGCATTGTCTATTTGCTATTACTCAATAATATAAAAACTAGAATCCTGCAAACCCACATTATTAGAATCCGAATATTCAATCAATGGATTCGCCAATTCAAAGTCGATTATAAAATGCAGTGTGATTAATGAAATTACTAGAGCAACTGTTGTTAAAGTATTTTGTCACAGGATAATTGTGTCTGTTGAAATCACGGCGTTGATACAGCCCCTAATAAAATTTTTCTACAAAATTTTTTTCATGAAACTTGAACGATAATAAAACAATTCCTCTTCTGAAAAATAAAGACCATTAGGTAAGTGATGGCGTCATCACAGATAGCGGAAAATTCATGATTTTTTGACGTTTTGGACTTTTTTAATAAGGAAGTTTTATGATACTTTCTGAGTTGACAAAGCCTGATTAATAGGTTCACAAGAGGCAAACATAAAATATCAAAAAGGGAACAAAGCAATAATTTCATGTAAAAACACAGCATGGCACAATCAAAAACTTTAAAATATTGTTGACAAAATTTTCAGAGTAAGAGAAACGTTGGGTGACATATTGCTTTAAGTTTTGTTAGAATATATCTCATACTAGGAAACTAAGACCCACGAAAGCACAAACATATCTGTATTTTCAAAAGTTTCCACGAGGTGCCGAATCAGCAATCCTGTGGCAAATAGGGTTAATAGCTGTTATTAAAAGCCACTTTGAATTTTGAAAAAATCAATAATTCAATGGAAAAATGTGATTTACACGCTTCACACAGAGATTAAATGTGAAATTATTTCTGCACGGCTCCTGCACTTTACCAAGATTGGAATTTCCAAGTACACGAATTCATATCCGCATACCAATCTAACCTAGATTCCTTTTCGGATTTAATTTGGAATATTCGCAAGACCTTTATAAAGACACAAAAATGAAGTAAAGAAGAACATAAAAAATGCATTAATCTGTATCATTCAAATTACGTTTTTATGATAATCTAAAGTGGCTTTGTGAAAATCTATTCATTTGACAATTCCACTTGGAAATCAAAATGTTAATGGCAATGATGGGTTCTTAAAATGCTTCTGAACTTCATGTTTGTATTTACAAATTAATAGGAAATACACAATGTATGCAATCACCAATTTCTCACGGTTGCTAGATGAGAGGTCCCGTATATTAATGTGCTCCATCAAAATATAACATAGCTGTAAAAACGCTAATAAGCTCAACATTCCATAGAAATGCAAGCTACTTGCATGTAATGATACTTGGTTATTCATCTTATAAACTTTATAAGTGTACTCTATCTTTCGTAATTGTCATGTCATTTTCGAATTAGCATGTCTTGCATTTAGTATATAGATAAATCATTGTATTACTGAAGGTAATTGGATTATCAAAGTTACCTTTTCCAAACAATGAAATCGTAAACTTCCATAAAATGTGATTGGCAGATCTTGCTATCTTCAACTACCCGAAACACACACCTTTCCAGAAGAAATCGAGTATACCAGTAGCTCTTCTTAAAAAATGTTTTTTCATTGAAAACATGATTTTTTAGTCTTATATGCGTTTTTTATTTATTAAACTTAATACATTCCTAACAAATAGCACGGCTGATATTTACTTCATTTACGTATTTTACAACAAATTTGAATGACTTCTTTGTTAAATTTCGCCCACTTGAAATGAAATGTTTAATCAATTGCTTTTAGTACGCTCTTTAGTGAAATAGCAATTTTAAGGTAAGCATTAATCAAAGTGCTAGTTCTATTTTAAATACTGGCACAAGCATAATTATAAAATTTGAATTACATTCCTAAGTCTAGAAGGAAGCTCAGAAAATCGCTGACCTCCGCAATTTAAACTATTGATATTCACAGATTAGATAGAACTATTGCTGAATTTATTGTCATTTCATTACCTAAACAATTTTCATATGTATATATATACAGTGCTGGCCAAAAGTTTGGGAAAACTTTCCAAATTTAGAAATTTTTGTATTTTACACTAAAAAACTCAATGTAAAAACAATATAATAACACAATGTAGAAACAATATGATAACACTGTGTAGAAAGTAAATAGTGAATTCAGAAAAACTCACTAATATTTTGTTTGTCCGCCATTATTGGCCAAACACGCAGTAATGCGATTTGACATTGACTCAATCAGTTTTCTACAATAATCATCAGTAATCTCTGTGCACCATACCACTATAATTTGCTCTTTCATACCGTCGAGTGATGTGCATTGGCGCTTCCTCAGACAGTTTTTAATGTGATGCCAGCAATTTTCTATGACATTGAGGTCTGGGGAGTTTCCTGGCCAGTTCTCAAGCAGGTGAAAGTCTTGGGATGCAATCCACTGTTTCACAACTTTGGCGTTGTGGCAAGGAGCACCATCTTGTTGTAGTACAGATGTTTCGCGAAGCTGCATAAACATGCTAACTTTTTCCTGAATTATTCTGAGGTAGGCCTTGGCTGTGACTGTCTCATTGTGAGGAACAAATGCAGACCAGCACGCCCATTCGTAGTTATGAAACCTCAAATCATCAAAGAAGGTGCTGAGCAGATAGTTTGTTACGTGTAAAGTGTGTTGAATCTTTGGTTTCTTGGTCGTCGAACGTGTGGCCAGTATGATGTAAACTGGCAAATCTTGTATTCGTCACACTAAACATTACTTGATGCAACATATCAGGGGCGTAGTATTGGTATTGCCCGAGAAGCGCAACCGGTTTCAAATGCTCTTTGAAAACAATCGGGGTTTGACTGTCGGTTTGTATGATGGAAAGTGAAAGGTAGTATTCAATCAGCGCCTAATGGTGCGTGTTGATACATTTTGCACTACCACACCCAGATTTGCTTAAACTTCAGAATATGAAGAGAATGGTTGATTGACGACGTAACGGTGAATGAGACGGTCAGTCTGAGGGAAGTCACTTTTGGTCTTCCAGACCGTTTGCGAGAGGAAAAATAATTGTACCCCTCCTCGTACAAGATATGAATTTGAGCACGCTTTGTTGGTGAAATTTCACTACCACGGACCATATTTCAATCTATAATGATAGTGCTTTTTTCAGTGAAAATATATTGTGTAAATCTAAAGTTATGTTAATTTAATTGGCTAAATGAATCTGTTGTAAATTCTAAGACACAATTGGCAATTCCAGGAATTTTACGAAGTTTCCAGGAAATAGCATAAACACACTTTAGACAGGTTACTGTTCTCAAACCTTTGGCCAGTACTGTATATATATATATATATATATATATATATATATATATATATGTCGAAAAACTTTGTACACCTAGTATATTTTTGGGTTTTGCCCTATTTTGATGCTATAAAGGTTATATGTAAACATATATAGCCACAATTGCAAGATTCGCATATGTATATATATATATATA
>CABFPE010000039.1:753882-767174 GCA_900660155.1 Hofstenia miamia | reverse complement strand
ATATATATATGTAAGTATATTAGGGTGGCTCTTACATAAGGTGAAAATTTCAAATACTAATTTTTGTATTTATGAACCCTGAGAGTACTTATGTTAAGTCAGAATTAACTGTTTTAAAAAAAAATTAACTGTTTTAAAAAAAACAGTATGGAAAGGTTTAATGAGCTTGCGCCACCTCTAAACCTATTTCAAATAGTTCAAGATTTTGCACTCATCATTTTTTCGTAAGATGGAAGTACTTTAAAGGTTCAGAGGCAAAACTTTCGGAAATTTAAGAATAAGGACCACAGTAATATATATATCAATGATCTGCCATTAAGCTGTAACTTTAGTAAGATATTTATGTATGCTGATGACGTTAAATTATGCAGTTCTGATATTAACAATATTGTAAATGATTTCAATAAAATACAAACGTGGTCAAATAATAATCTCTTATCTTTCAATATCGATAAATTTAAATTTATTAGATTTGGTGATAAAGTAACACAGTCTATTCCTCTCATAATAGCACCAATTGTAGCAAATGACTTTGTTAAAGATCTGGGCCTGATAATAACACCAAACCTTTCTTGGTCTACTCATTATTTGAAGAAATTAAAAAGTTCCAGTTATCTTTTTTCTAATATTAAACGGAATATTCCTTACTCAACTCATTTTGAGATCAAGTTAACTCTATACAAATCATTGGTATTATCATGTCTAAGTTATGGCTCAATTCTGATGGAATTATCCCCCTTCATAATTGACAAGCTAGAAGCCTTTCAACATAGATGTTTTAAGTGGATACTACCAGGTCTTGATTATAAATCACAATTGATACGCTTAAACATGCTTCCGATACCTTATTATTTTCAGTTACTTGATTTAATATATTTTAATAAGCTATTGAATGACCAATATGATTTCGAACTATCAAAAATAATATCTGAATATCTACCAAAAAATTACCGGCTTTGTTCTTCAAATCTTACAATTTTCAAATCAAAGGATATAAGAAAAGAATCAACCAGATCTTTTTATTTAAATAGAATTGCAATACTTGCAAATTATATACATCAAAATACTTCCATCAATTTATATGGATCATTGAAACAAGTAAAAAGATCATTAAAAGACTTCTTCCAACAACAGTTTCTAAGCTTGACTAACATTCTTTGTATTCTCTTGCTTTTGGATAAAACACCCGTGTGTTATGAAACTCTAGAAAGATGATAGTATCAAAAATAAAAATTTGATATAAGAACAACCAGTAAGCAGTATCTTCAATTATTACACATTATAAAAGAACCCGTCAATTTCAAATATTAGCAAAACCAGGGCGCCCTTTAAAACCAACGGGTCCTTCCCAAGCAAGTTTAGTCCGTCTTTCTAAATTTGGCCCGCGTTTGATGTCAAAGCAATTCAAAGTAGATTGCATAGATGGATATTTTGTGCATGAATCCACAATTACCCGAATTTTAAACAAATATGGGCTATATGGTCGCTTAAATTTGGAATTATTTAATTAGTCCGAACTATTGTGCACAAGGCTGCATAATCAAGTCAAATTACTTATTTCAAAACTAATTGAAAGACTTTATTAAATGAGGTACAACTATATTTTTATTGTTATTCCCCGTAGAAAAATCGAATTTATGCTCATTCTGTACATCGTGAAATCCAATCATATTACATAGGCACACTTCGAATTCGATATTGTGTAATGCATTGTAAAGATTTCTCGGTCTAGATAAAAACCCAATTAGTTCTGACTTTCTCGTATTTCATAGAGATAGAGCTAAAAAAATGACGAGGATTCACTAGGAGTGGCGTTGGAACAAAACAACAATGTATCTGAAACACTAGTGACCAAGATAATTACATCCTTCAAATTGTCGATTGCAATACCTAATACAGATTTGTGATTCTCTAAGGAAAGAATACAGAGATAATTACATAAATTTAAGATCTAAGATGTTGAATCTACACTAGTTTCTTCTTAAGCTATTGATGTCTATGATATTGACTTTCTGACAGAAATGGATAGAACAGCATTAAATGAACTATGACGCCTAAAAATAGTGACAGCTTCAACAAGATCGCGTTCACCCTAATTGATTATTAGTCAATAAATTCAAATTAGAGCAGCACGTAAAACGTAAAATTTAGTAATTTTTTTTTTACTTAGGACATCCTTAGAGTCTTTAGTTAATGGCAAGTATGTAAAACTTTGAACTCTCTATTGCGCCAAGGATCTCTAATTGAATTGCTACAATTTGCTGATGGGGACCTTTCTTCAAATATAAAGGTCGTATTGAAGATTTGAGCAACATTACCAATCTCGTCTGTTGAAGCAGAAAGATTTTTCTCTTCGTTAATATGAATGAAGTCCTATTTACGATTGACTGTGTCACGAATACATCGATACAAAGAGATAGATATAACTCACCCATGACGAATGTCCCACGAACTCAAATAGTTTGTTTTTTTGCAATAAATTTGAATTATTAAATGTTTTTCTTTTTTAAAAAATCTGTAAAAAATGCGTCTAATTATTTTGTAACCACAGCCACCAAAAACCTTTGTGCGCCCTTGATCTATGATAGGAAGTGTATATTTACTTAAGCTACAAAGCAGCTTAGAGAAATAAATTATAAATCTACGTAATAGAAAATATTTTCATCTGCTCTTAAGAAATTTGCAACGCTATAGATATAGTTGCGTGAAATTTTAAGCAATGGACAATTTCTCTATTATCTATTTATACGGATTTCATATATATTGAACAGCATCGTCTTAATGGATGTTCCATTTTTTGTTCAATTCTAGCAAATGTCAAGTCAATGACCATTTTAAATGCAATCTCCATTCACATGATAATAATTGCTTACAAAATATTGTGAATTTTCTTCCAATTAGCAGGACATTGTAGGACATTAAATCTCCTGTTAACCAAATATCCACTAATAGCTATGAACTTTAAAAAGAATAAAAACATTAATTGCCATACTTTTTGAACTTTATATTTCTTTTTCTAAAGCACTTAAATGTTGAGAAATATTTGAAGTGAATTTATTATCATTAATTGGTTCTCATTGATCGCAATTAATCAGTTCGCTAATTTCTTAATCAAATTGTTATTTTTGAAGTTTTAATACGTCGAACATTATATATATATATATATATATATATATATATATATATATATATGAATAAGTTGAAGTTCCATTGCCATTTAATAACATTTTTTAAAACTTCTGGGTAAATATTTATTTGAAAAACAGTTTCTCTATAGATTTTGCATTAAAAATATTTCGTTTTCAAAGACCTAAATTTCTAATCAGTGTCAAATAGGTTTAATGGTGATAAAGTGATGACGTTAATGATCAACTAGGATTTATAAAGTTAATAAAAACGTCAGAGCCTCTAATATAAAGTAGATTGATGCACACTTGCATGACTGCAAGATGGAAAAATGCAAATTTGTTTGTTGAACAAAAACCATCATACAAACTCTAGTTTACATTTTAGATTTAAATAATATCGTTGCACATTAATTTAATTTAAAACCATAGATAAAAAGTTTGTTTACAAATATTTACATTTTTTACATTTCAAACTCAAATTTTGTTTTATTTAAAGTTGTGACCCATGTCATTTATGGCCTAAAATTTTGAACTCATCACATCATAGAAGCTTACTCCTTTACTGGAACGGTACAGCTCTTCGAAATTTTATTTCCAACTTAAGAGAGAATCCAAATCAATTATAGTGATTTTTTCACACCAAAATTCAATAGAGTTTCAAAATATCATTTGTTGCTTTCTCCAATATTCGTATTAATGCCTAAATCACATTCGGCCGTGAAGTATATTTAAATCATTAAATAATGCATTATCTAAATTTAATGATAATTAAATATACAATTATTTAGACTGACGAAATCAATTCCAACAAAATAGAATTAATCTTAGAATACACATTTTCCAATTTCACAATGATCAAATAATTTTTAGATAATAAATTTGTTAATGATTGAATAATCGAATTGTAGGGGAAAATAAAATGATACAAATATATAATTGAAAGTTTCTAAGTTGAAATAGGAGCTTAAGGATACCAATGGAATACAGAAAACAAGCAATTGGTGAGAAAGTTAAGAAAAATATAAAACGTGATCCCTAACCTAAATTTACATCAACAACTTGCGTAGAGAATAAAAGAGTTACTACAAAACGTGTAACCCAACTGGTTATGTTTACTACTAATTGAACAAAACGTTCCCCGAAATTAATTATTACCAGTACTACTATATTCTAGTAGTCTCTGGCTTTGCTTAAATAATACATTTTAAATAAAAATGATTGAGAAATATTAATATAGTTTAAATTTGGTCTTCAAAAACTTTCCAGCCTTCCTCGGTTTCATTAAATAGACATATTTCTTGTCGCGAATGTTGATCGACCTCTTATTTCAGTAGTAAAATATCCAGTGAGCCCCTACCAAAATTCAAATTTGAAAAACGAATTGGAATTTAGCAATTATAGCAGACTTTAACTCCAATAATAAATTATTAAAAATTTTAGAAATGAAAGGCAAAATCAAATTTGGTTATAAACATTAATAATTTTCCAAAGTTTCAACAGGTTGGTTATGTTGTTAAGTAAAAGTAACAATACTTTTATAAAGGATTGCTACTGAACAAAACAAAGTTAACGAAACTCACTGTTAATTTATCCTTCACAGTTTGACAGTTTTTCTGCAGATTTTGGCTGTCGAACAATGCCAACTAGGAATGAGAATTGACTGCGGCTAAATTGACAATGATTGTGAAATGGTCCATTTATAGAATGTCTACATAGATTAATCTTTAATAATTCTAACATTCATTAATATTTAATCCAAAACACATCACTATTTCGATTGCAAATTATTCGCTATTAATTACCGACACATTTATGAACTTAATATATTTTTAAAAAAGAGGGTCAGTTGAGTTCGTCTATTGTAGTGAAATAACATAAGTGCACTGCTTTAGTTGGCTTGATGTCTTTCGAAGAATAATATAATTTCTACAAAACACAAATAGTAGTAGGAAAGTGGAGTTACATTGAATTCAAGATTGAAATTTTTACTTATTTGAAATAAAACCAACCAGAAGTATGCCAAAAAAGGAATGAACTAGGATCAACAAGTAGCGCCTTATTCTGAATACAGTTTTGTATAGGATCAGACGGCTGTTTATGTCGATATGGTTATGACAGAACCATCGTATCTAAAGGATTTGACTATTCTAAGAATAAATGTATGATCCAGCTATTAGTTAGTCCAGACCTTTGTGTTAAATTCGTTTGATTAAATTAATGTTTTTTTTCCACATGGGCTTTGGATGAGTCCTTCACTACAGTAGTTTGTCATTAATATGCTGTTTTTCAATGCTTCATCAAAGGTTAATAGTCCATAATGTAGCCATAGTATTACAGATAATGAGAGTTCCAAATATGAAAACCAACAAATGCACTTCAAAAACATCGAGATTCCAGCAGATGATCTTCTTCTAAAATAGTTACTGCTTCGAAATTAATAATACTTTAAATAGAAGTAATTGAATAGCAGTTGGAATTACGTTTAAAATGTTTGATGCTACAGATAGTACTGCTTTCATTGGATCATAGACAAAGATGGATCCACTTTTAAAATTCAATTTTTTGAGAAGACTTACAAACTGATAGATAAAATCACATGTACAACCGAGCCTCTTTTGTGGAGGAATGTGTATCTTAATAACATAATACTTGCTCTTTTGAGGAATCAGTCTCACTTTTGAACTCATCCAGGATCCAAAGTCCTGCAAAATCGTTGGACAGGAGACAAAAATGTTTGTTATTTAACAATTACTCCATATTTAAGTAAAAATTAATTTAATTTACCTATGAGCTGCAAGAAAACCATTGCTAAATGTTTTCTACAGTAAACCAAGCGAATGGTGTCCAAACCATTTGCGAAGCACTTTGCAATATTTGGTAGGCACAAAGTACAATATGTGCGACGTCTTGTAAGCTCTGGTTTTCGATATCTAATAAAGATATTTGACTACAAATGTGACCCTGAGGAACGGCTTCCAAAATGACATGGGTTAAATCTTCTGGTCTGGAGCAGGGTTTTCAATTTTCAGGAGCGATAGATTCTCACACATATGTGAATATTTTGGACGTATTTTTAGGACCAAATTTCAAAGAAAGGTTTCTAGTTGAATAAATACATCTATTAAAGTAAAACGAGCTGTCTATAAACTTCCGCAAATGAAGGTTTGCATGAATCATTAACACAGAATGCTAGAGTGCTAATAATTCACACTTCTAGTTCTAGGGATTCTAATATTAACATTAAAAAAATTGGTAATTGAATTGATATAGATGGACTGTCATTTCCATGACCCACTTTATTAAAAGCTTGATAAACGTATCTAAAATAAGGACTAAAATTATAGCATTTGTTCAATTAATAAATTGTAATTTGCATATGTTCTCATTCACATGAATGTATATATATATATAATTTTGTATGAAGCTTTGAGATGAAGAGTATT
Organism: Hofstenia miamia; assembly: GCA_900660155.1. NCBI lineage: Eukaryota > Metazoa > Xenacoelomorpha > Acoela > Hofsteniidae > Hofstenia > Hofstenia miamia. The sequence goes on along the minus strand of CABFPE010000039.1, from coordinate 760,603 downwards.
TGTTCAATATTCCAAAGAAACCACCATCATTCTATTGACGGGAATCCAAAAATATTACGATATGACTACATTTGCAGGATTTATTAAGATATAATGCAGTTTATAGTGTTGATTTGCTCATTGCGGAAAGGTTTTCAGAAAACCTGAATCATAATGTTTTATATCAGCCCAAAAAATCAAAACAATTTTTAAATGAGTAAAATGACTGAAATACGTCTCATAGTTTTCTATCAAAATTTTCCTCATTCAAATCCAGTCGAAGAGTGATATAAATCTTCTTCAAATGTCAATAAAATATAAACACATTTAGTAATATTAATGCTTATAGGCAATTGAGCATGTATATTTTTTTTAACTATTATACATAATAAACATATTCTCTTAAAACTAAGAGGCTCTAAGGAAATATATTTATATGTAAATATAATTCAAGTTAATACTACAAACTCATATTTCTACAGAAAAATTTTACGGAATGTAAACGTGTGAATGAGAACTATAGCTATAAGCATCATACCGTTGTCATTAATAAAGCAAAAATTAATTAAGAAAATACTATTATACAATCCATGCTGAATAATAAAATAATGAAAACGTGAGGCCATTTCAACAAATATTTTCTCATCACGTGCATTCATAACAACTGCCTATGGGAAATACCACATTAACTAGCAAATTGATCGTTTTCGATGCTGCTTTAACTTAGAAATTTCAAGTGTAGATTATTTACGCATACAAACTACGTTCAGTGCTTTTAAATTTTTTAGTAGACTATTATATATTTTAGTGTAATGAATCAATGGATGACCCATTAAATTTTAATGTTTCCATCTGTGCATGAGCGACATACTGGGCTTAAACTGTTTCCTTTTAACACATCAATTTGTGCAAAAATGTTTTCATTTTGAATGAATTTTATTTTCACTAAATTTTCAGATTCCACATGCTTTTATATTAATTTTGATCAGGTTGAGGCAGTGCTTCCATTAGGAGACTAGAACATCGGGTCTAAGTACACCAGACCCCTTTATATAATTGATCTTTAGAATATAGCTTACCATGTTTAAAATTTATTTTCGGCATTTGTTTGTTTTTTAATTTGCTATCAATTTTGCTCAAAATTTAGACGAATTTGATAAGAAATTTTCTTCAGAGGCATTTTGCAAGATGTTTTGTAGATTTGTAATCAGAATAAAACCTAGCCTTGGTCTACATAAAATGAAGCAGTAATTGTTGGCGGTGTAAATCTAAGATGTGATTGAACATCAATGTTTTGTCAGAGTAGGAGAATATGGCGTCAGTGATCCTTTTTGGATGGCGGAAGTATGCCGCCTCAGATTCTCTTGTCTTAGAATACGAGACGCATTTAAATGAAACGAGTTTGATAAATCTTTCGCGTAGAACTAATCTTTAATCAACAAAGTTAATGGGGTGAAGCAAAGGCTTTGCCAGGATTTTTGGAAGAGAGCCATTTGTAATAAATAAAAAAATGTTGTATTAAGCAATAATACAGTAAATTTTCCTCATACATGCCGTATTTTAACAAGATTTAAATTATTTTACAACTTGCTGACTTTTGCTTTGTTGTTGCTTACCTAAATTTCCTTCAACTACATGCATTTAGTTGAGTATTGTTCAGTACTTTCAAGTCTTGTGATGCTCAAAACAAAATGTATTTACCACATATAAAGCATCGCAAGACGATGAGGAAGTAATTTCTCAATTCCCCATACATGTAAACAACGTAAAATTTATCGCAAGATGCTGGCTGCATACGGGATTAGTTTTGAAACATCCAGTTTTTCATGTCCAGAACAGGAGCACAAACATGTGATTAAGTTGATGCGACTATCAGAGCAAATATTCAATGAAGCATTCCAAATCTCAACGAGGAACTCAGCATTTCAATAAACTCAATGCAATACATACCATTTTTGCGAAGAGCATTCAATTGATGGTGTTTGCATGCTGAGCGAAGACTATAAAGGAAGAAGCAAAGATCTAGCCGAGAAAAAACTACACTCGTTTCAAAACTGAGAGCGAGAATTTCTTACAACCTATCGTACTCGAAGCATTTAATTATGTTAGTGTCACTAACTCGAACAGGAAAGAAAGCAGGCCTGCATGCAATACAAAAATTATAATTTCAAAATCCGAATATTTTCCTAGTTCAGTTGTTTGAGGAAATGAGATGCCCACTTAGTGTTCCTTAACATTTATAACCAATTGGTCTAGAGCTCTTAAATGCAAAGAAACGATCTACTGACAAAGATATATCCAAACTATTGATGCCTACTATTAACTGGGTGCATCATCCATTTTTGTTCTTGGTCGGATGAGGGAACGCTTTTATGTTCATTTTAATTGCTAAAAGCCTAAGCTAATAATAGGTTCATTGTACTAAGCCCCAGGGACGTAGGTCTTTAGAATCTTCTAAAGGAGATTTAAAATCGAAAAGTACTACAAAAGTATAATTTACCAAACAAATTAATTCTAATATCTGAGCTATGCCCCCCCCCTCTAGCTACGAGACTGATGTTAGTTTCTTGTTAACAATTTTAAGCAACAGACCCCTCCACTAAAAAGATTTGTTTTTTTACAAAATTGAAGCTGTTTCTAATTCATTTACTACCACTTCAATTATTCATATATTCTTGGAGGGAAACTCATCCCTCAGAGGGTTGTACCAATGTTTTTAATTCTTTTGCACAACATGAGTTGCATTGTGAAATGTAAGAGAAATACTAGAGAAAGATTTAAGTTTTTCTAATTTTTGTTTTTTTCTAAAATTATTCATCATTTACTTTAGTGACTTGTGACAGCGCTAGTTATTACTATGGAATTGTGCTTGTAATTTGTCACCAAATTAGTAGGTACATGCACATGTGCATTAAGAAAAACTGACAAGCATTTTTTTGGAATAGAGCTCGTACTAGACGCATGCTTGCATTACGTAAAAGTAAGTTATTTTATGATAGCTAGAATCATGTCAACTATAATATAGATAGCCATAGTAGAATTAACAGAAATAAAGCCTTCAACAGTGTTTTTTCCAGAGAAACATATAACCGGTTTTCACTGGTAGTATTGTTGAGCTGATAAATTATACAAACTTATAGTTTGATTAAATTTTAGGCTTTAGTGTATCCATATCTGATCATACTCAGCACAATACCACAATACCAAATGAAATAAATATTTTTATGAAAATTGGTTAGCCATTTATATGAGGGCGGTGCAATTGTAATTTTTTAAATAATTAAAAACGGTGCGCTTCTCAAGGAAAAGAATAGTGCGCTTCATTAGTAAAGGACAGCAGATGGTCGCACGCTAAAACTGAAAAAACAAAATCTGTGAGAGCTCATAAATTATTTCTATTTCTTTGTTGGAAAGCCACTCTAATTCAAAATTGTGTTAAAATTCTCAAACCGCTTTCAAATATATTTGCTTAACTATTTCTTTAAAATTCTTTAGTTTTACAATGCATTGACAACTAGGAGTATTTATCAAATTTGTCCTCTCCCTTTCATAAATTAACGACTGCACTTGTCTTATTTTAGTGAAAGATGATAATAATGAAAAGGATTAGCCTTTTATAATCCGCTTGTAACTTTACAAGCTCAATACGTATAGAGAACGCATTCATTTATATATTAACAAATTTGAGTGAAACCTACGTTTTTATCAGCAATATTTAAAATATACAAGTAAAACAGCAACTGCTACATAATATATATATATATATATATATATAATACTTGGACTCCAACTCAATTCAAATCAGCACATTTCATTTGATGTTTGAAGCCACGATTGAGTGATGTATTAGTAAGAGAAAATCGAATCAATCTTTTTTTGTACCTTGAGGAAACTAATTGAAAAACCGGTTCTGATGTCCATTAGTTTATTGAGATCTGCTAAATATTTTAGTTGCGTTGAATAATGTTCACAGGGGCCATTGTCAACGATGTATTAAATGAGAAGCATTTGACACACATACACACGCACAAGTATTTGACAGATACAACACATTGGGTGATAATAACCTTTGACATTGCATAGCTTGAGTGAGAGAGCAGAATTTTTATCAAAACTGATAACTAGATACTACACATTGATGGGTAAATTCGCTTAAAACTTTTCAGGTAAAACTTTGCCAAGCAAGTTTAATTTCGCCTTTCTACATTCATTCTAAAATTTTTTCAATCAAACTTTAAGAAATTTGTGATTTTGCATTATCATACCATATGCTGTGCAAATCAAAAAATCTTTCACTGAATTTGCTGGACGTGCAAGTGCATAACACTAATTTGCTGCATTACACCCAATGAAGTTCTTCAATTTTAGTTGTACATTGTTTTCGTTGAAAAATGCACATTATTGCCCTGCCCAGAGAGTGTTTTATAGCCCAAATATCAGAGCAATGTTGTGAATTCACTTTTTGAAAAATTCGACCTACCTGAATTTTAGGTTTATTTTTAAACTTAAACCCAAATCGGTTTAGATTATATTCTTATGATTTTGGGATGCATTTTTATGAAGAATTATGACTACATAATGTAAACTCAAGATCCAGTAACTTGATCACCTCAAAAATTATTATAATCCATGCGAAGATGCTCACATTATAAGTTCATTGTTATGCTATCACTTATTAAATAAAATAAGCGAGAGATGTGCAGCAGAGGTTTATTTGAGATGGGAAAGTGAAAGCTGCTTTTAATCTGCGGCCTTTCTTGTCAGAAGTCAATATGTGATATAACGAAAGCTGTCACCAAAATACCGTCCATCGATTTTTGAGGAATCGCCTAATTAACACATTTTTGAAGCGTTTCACCATTCAAATATTTAATAACTTTTAATATAAATATATTTGGAATATTTCGTAAATAGCAAACTAAATATGGTCAATATTTCTGAACTGTTAATTAGTTGTTTCAACACTGATTAAGCAACAGTATTAGCGTTCATTTTTATTTATGCCATTGGGCATATTCTTACCACAAACTATTTCTTTAATACTGATAGAAAAATCTAAGGTCACGATCTCAACATATAGGTAGAAGAAATTTCAAGGAAAATAAAATAGAATCCCGGTGTCGTAAAATTCTTTGAATTTTCTTTTATTAGAATACTTTTCTTTAAATTCTCATAAAAACCAGTTCAAACAATTGGGCGGCTCCCATGGAATAGAATAATATTACTGCTGCGGTAAATTTGACATAAATGAAATCAGCCAGTGACACGATATTGATTAGGAGACAAACCTATTATGATCAAATCAATATTATTCATCTATCTTACATAAACCTCTACGGATGTGACCGAATGAAAGAAATTGTTTTTAATAGTCGAATCAAGATTTCATAAATGTTTAGAAAACATAAAATTTTTAATAATAATATACAGTATTTGTATATAATATATAGTATATATATATAATATAAAATCATTAAATATTATCCACTGGTCATTAGTGGGTTGTATTTCCAAGTTATATATTGAAAAAGTGAATTAGTTTGGACGTACACTCAGAAAATTAGCTTAGTTTCGAATTCCAAATTTTAAATCTTTATGCATCAACCTTAAGAAACAAGCTTTAAAGCAGTAAAAACACTTTATATCACATTGTAAAAAATATTTAAGTATATAATTCTGTATACATTAGAAATGCATTGCAATTCTAAAAACTAACCAAAATGAAATAATTTTAAGCGAAAGTTTGCAGTATTTTAACATTTTTTCCAACCACAGTAAGTATAACTGTTGGAAAACATTATCATTACTATTTCAGACCATTACTATAATTAATAGCATTATGTAAGAAAATGACATTTTCAGGTATTATCCGATTTTGTAACTTCTCGAAATTTACCACAAAAAATACATGTTCATTATTTTAATAACAATAAAACCATTTTTGTTCAAAATTTACTTTTCTATAGAATCAGAAATAATATGTAAAAAACAATGGAAGAACTGTGATGTCTCATACAACCGTGAAACTAGATGAATAGAAACAAGGTTATTTTAAACATTTATGATCGCTAAATTTTCAAGAAGTTAAATTTTCAAATACTAAGAGAAAATGATTAAATTGACAAAAATATTAATTAATTTGGCAATATGACACAATCATATCCATGCTTGAGACATTATAATTTATCTCTATATTTACAGACAAATATGACATTCGTTATCGAAACTAATTCCAAGTTAAAAAGTGTTTGCTGAAATTGTATATATCATTCAAGCATTAAAGATACCAATAGCGGTTACAGGCGCACCCAACGACCCCCCTAGGTACGCGCCTGGGTTATCACAATATAATTTAATATTAAGGTAACAGTTTTCTGCTCATACACTGATTCATTTTTATATATGCATACACAAGAATTTTCAAAGGTGTCACGAAATGAATGTTCTCACTTATATATATACAGGGTGAGTAAAAAGTAGTGCCCGATCTTTGCACAGTAATCTGACTTGAGAGTCACTGACAATGTTGAATTGGAAGTCGACCCTGCGCGTGCAAGTTTTAGGCTCTCTAGGTGCAAGCACGCGTGTGTGTCTTCCAATCGATTCTTCAATGTGAACAGCGTTCGGTCAAACGGCGAACAGTTTGACACTTTTATTAGACAATCTTTTCATCTTTCTGAAAATAAATTTATTAAAATCGGGCGTTACTTTTTACTCACCCTGTATATATATATATATATAT